>JANHFT010000939.1:0-12030 GCA_032467955.1 Pseudoxenodon macrops | reverse complement strand
ATGCTTTGGAACGGCTAGGTTGGCAGAAGCTGGGACAAGTAACGGGAGCTCACTACGTTACACGGCACTAGGGATTCGAACCGCCGAACTGCCGACCTTTCTGATCAACAAGCTCAGCATCTTAGCCACTGAGCTACCGCATCCCCTTTTAAAGTAATAATTCATTGTAATTCTAAATTGGGATTCTCAAAGCTTTAGGTATGGCCCTAGTTGTCTCAATTTTTCTTTTTGGATAACTGATATTATCTAGCTGATAATAAGCAGAGGAGAAACAATGCGACTGGAGAGCTATATCTGCCTTAGCCAACAGTTTATTAAAAATCAACAGTCCCTGAGGTGCTTATTGAAGGAGCAAGGCCTATTTATTATAAAGAAGCTACAGTACCACTTTTTGATAAGGCATATCTCATAAATACCAAAAGACAGTACAAATTTAATAGAGTCTACTTCAAATGAATTGAGCCCCATCACATGGAATACATTTGAAGAGTTAGGTATAGTCCAGGCAGGGGTGTCAAACCTGATCACATCCCAGGCAGTATTTGCCTTTTCTGAGCTGGGATGGGCATGGCCTGCATGGTTCATATCCAGCCCATGTGTTTGACACCCCTGCTATAGTCATTATACCATTCCGAACATTCCAGATTAGATTCTACCACTCTTGCTGGAATGCAGTTGTGCCCTGTTGGCACCAATGAATAATCAGCTGTGACCATGATGTAATTTCATCTGCAGAGACTGGCATGTAACATGGAAGTACTTGTAGAACTGACACCTGTATGTCAGGACATGGGGAGGTTGGGAGCCTCTGAGATCTTGTGACGATCACAACTGTGAAGCTGCTTCAGAAAACAATTATTTTTTTCCTATTATGTCATATCGACCCAGCCACTAAAGTTGATCCCACTCATATATTTGCCAAGTCATTTTTATCCTACCGTTTCCATTGTGTCCAGATTCAGACCATGGGACCAGTCAGACATATTAAAACTGAAGAGGAAAGGCTCTTGACAGTTGTAAAAAAAATTATAATACTATATTGCAGGGTACCACGATGTTGTCCCAGGCTACATTCAAGCTTTAGGGGTGCAACTGGAAGCTACACTGTACAGGTAGTCCTTGACTTATGACCACAATTGAGCTCAAAATTTCTGTGGTTCAGTGAGACATTTGTTAAGTGAGTATTGCCCCATTTTATGACCTGTCTTGCCAGAGCTGTTAAGTGAATCACTGCAGTTGATTATTGAGTAACCCTGTTGTTAAGTGAATCTGACTTCCCCATTGACTTTACTTGTCGGAAGGTTGGCAATGGTCATAAGTGTGAGTCAGTTGCCAAGTGTCTGAATTTTGATCACATGATCATGGGGATGCCACAAAGGTCGTAACTGTGAAAAATTGTCATAAATAACTTTTTGGAGTGCCATTGTAACTTTGAATGGTCGCTAAATGAACTGTTGTAAGTCAAAGACTACCTGTACTTTGTTCATTTATATTTAAGTAGAATAAAATACAGTTAATGTGAATACTCTCTAGTCCCATAATTAGCAGGGTGGTTTTTTTCCAAGTTTTTAATTTTATTTTACACATACATATCAATGCGTGAAAAGTGTGGCACCTGGGTGTCACACATTCTAATACAAGTAGAACTAGTACAATTGATCATAATTATTACTTTCAACCCACTTATATATTTCTAATAATAATACACATTTTATGAAATATTATACAATGTTAAATTATAGTCTATCATTATTTAATTCTTCCATGTTTTAATATTATGCTCTAATGCCACTCACCATATTATTTAATCATACACCATAATACCGCCATTCCATTTCTAAGCTTCTCTCCTGTTATTGCTTTTATTTTATTATATAAAAGTGTATACACTAATATTCCCCCTTTCTCTTACTTCTATCTCTATTCTAACTTTTAAGCCTGTCACCCTTTTATTAAAAGACATTTTCTTTCTATCCTACATAATTAGCAGTTTTATCTTTCTGTTATATTAAAGTCTAAGTGCATTGTATCTCAGTCCAGCCCACACCTGTTGCGTTTCCAGGTGGCTTCTCCTTCAACAAATAGCTAAGACTAAGCTTGTTTAGCTCCCACAAGAACCCCCCCCTCCTTGACTTCTGTTGACTCTTATCTAGCACCAATTTGCTTTTGACCATTAGTGGATTTTTGTGTATAGATAGCATGTAATAAACTTGAAGTGCTTTGAACTAAACTCCTGTTCCTGGTTATTTGCACTTGATAGGAACAAACCATCCTTCTTTTGAGTAAAAATATAGTAGATTTTCAGAGGTGGGTTCCTACTAGTTCAGACTGGTTCTATAAGCAGGTAGTAAGCTGCTGGTGATGTCACAGAACCGGTTCTGATCCGTGGATGCTGTCATTTTTTTTGAAGATTTTTTTTTAAAAATTCTGGGTTTTTTTTTCTTCTGCACATGCGCAGAAGCTGAGTTTCCGGCACTGCACATGCATCACCATCTTGTTTTTGGCCATTTTAATTTTTTGTGTGTACTGCACATGCGCTTGCGTGCGAAGTGCACGCATGCCCGTGCAATACTCCCACTCGGCATGGGAGGCAGCGAACTGGCGGCGAGGTAAGTTAGAACCCACCCCTGTGCTTCAGAAAATTCCAAATCAATGCTTTATAGATATGTGGTTTAAAGAGATACCTCAAAAGATTAGTCAGAGTGGTATGGATCCTGATTATTTATTCTCCAAAGGTATCTCATCAGCATTTCATTTTATCAAACAAAGATTATGGGAAAATTCAGTACAGGCATTAATGGCTAAAACCAGAGTATTGTGTTCATCTGTAACTTTTAGAATTAACTACGGTTCTATTGATTTGGTCAAATGACTTAAATCAACAAAATTTCTATTATGTTCTAACTACAGATATATTTTTCAATTTTCCAAATAGTTGGATACCCTGTATTTAGGTAAATATAGAATAGCATTCTGAAAAGCCAGATGAACTGTGTTGGCACCAAATATGGAGTTCAATAAATTGCCATCTCTCAAAGATTTTATCCCTAAACAGTGGATAATATTATATTGTAAAGTGAATTTTATAAAAAGTCTTTGGCAGGAAGTTATCCAGTATATTTTAAAATCTGAATCATGAAGAGATACTGACTATATTACAGTTTTATTTACAAATGAAAATATTATAAGGGGCACAGCCAAATTTTTAACAATGGCTATAAAAACAAGGCTAACAAATCAATGAGTAGAAGTTAGACTTAGTTAATTTGAGATGAGTACTCCAAGGTCTTTGACAGAGTGAAAGTCGTCTACTAGTTCGTATCCGCCCAGCTTGTATTTGTATTCTGATTTTTTTGCCAATGTGTAAGACAGAGCATTTGTTGGTTGAGATTTGGAGTTGCCAGTTGTATGACCATTCTGACATGTAGTCAAGGTCTTTTTGTAGGGTAGTAGCATTGTCAGTGGTGTTAAATAATTTTACATCATCAGCAAAGAGAATGCAGTTGCTGGTAATATGATCGCAAAGATCATTTATGTAAAGTATGAAGAGTGTGGGTCCTAAAACACTACCTTGGGGGATACCACTGTTAACAGGTGCAGGGTTAGATATGGCATTCTCTATTTTGACTACTTGTTGCCTTCATAGGAACGCAGCTATCCACTTATGCAGGAATCTGGAAATGCCATAAGATTTTAGTTTTAAAAGTAGTTTGTCGTGTACCACTGGGTTGAAGGCTTTACAGAAGTCTATATAAATTGCATCTATTGCTTTAACCTAGTTGAGTTGTGAAGTCCATATGTTTTTGCAGTGTAATAGTTGCAGATTGCATGAAAGTTTCTTTCTGAAGCCAAATTGCTTGTTAGAGAGTAGGTTGTTAGTTTCTAAGTAGGTGGTGATGGATTGGTTTATAATTGATTCCATGACCTTGCAGGTAACGGAACATAATGAGATTGGTCTGTAATTATCGACTAGGTTACTAAAAGGTAGATTGAGGTCGTCAAGAAATATAACAGGGCATGGGCAAGAAGCTGCCTATGTTAGTAATGAAATTAGCTTGTTCACATGAACAAGGTTGTAACCAGGGGCTCTGTAACAAAGTAAGAAGCAAAATGTGGTATTTAGGGAAAGATTGCATATAATGGTCTCAGGAAGAGCAAGCTCCTGCGTAAATTGAGTATTTTTCAGATTTAGGGATTTTTTAGTAGAAGATAGTGAAACCGCCCCCTCTTTCACGGTTGCACCTGTACATATGATAGTCTCTTACTGTGGTGATGGAGTCTGGTAGGGATGAATTCAGCCATGTTTCACATACAAATATTATGTCGAATATGGTCATGTTTAGTAGAAGTATGAATTCTGGTATTTTGTTTATGAGGCTTCTTGCTTCTAGTTTACATTTAAGGTTTAAAGGCTTTGGATTTAGAGAAAGTTAGGGTTGTGCATTTCTAATGTTGGTTGTTGAGGTGGTGATTGTTGGGATGTCGGCTGTTGTTCTCACTTTTAATACAGTTAGCATGGTAATCGATATATAAGTCTGTTTCTCCCACATTTTGGTGTGTTTTGAGATCAGTGCATAGTTCATGGAAGCAGATTCTTTGGAGCGTGGAAAGGTTAGGCCTTGGGTAAAATTTGTTGTAGTGTTGCAATTGAGTTGATGTCATGTATGAATTTCCTTTTACTGGTCTCATTCTTACAGATAACTCTGCAGAAATGTGGAGCCACTGAGCTGTCACTGTGTTTGAATTGTGTGAAACATTGATTATTTCTTCTTGGGTAATAGTTTGTGTATGACATTTGCTGATGATGTCACATACTTTTGTAATATTATTGGTGTCCTCAAGACTGAATAAGATTGCATTGGGACGTTTTTGTTCCCATTCAATGGCGTCTTTTATGAGTAATGTGATGTTATTTGTTGGGTAGGTGGCTGGTTGTGGTTGTTGTTGTTGGGGTTGTTGAATTTTGATTTGCAGGTTGTTCACTATTCTGTGTGGTATTTTTGTTTTCGAGAGATACTAAGCGTGTTTCTATGTTGTTAAGAGATTATAGTAGCATTTCCATGGTGTTGATATTATCAGACATGACACTAAATTTGTCTAATTTTGGTTTGCATGATGGGCAGAAATGAGAAAGTATGTTAGAGTATTTTTGTAGAAATTGGACTATGTTTTCGGTGAAGGCTAAGCATGAGTGCTGGGCATATTTATTACATAGGTAAAATTTTATGGTATTATTATTCTCCTTGGAGGGATCTGTACATAGAAAGCATCTGGAGGGGTCGTTTGTGTCATTAGTAGCAATGTCTTTATTTTTGGTGGTGCCATTAGTAGGGATATCAATCTTTTTGCTGGGTTTTTTGCTTGGTTGTTTTGTAGTGGAGTATTTTCTTGGCATGATGGATTTGTGACTCTGATCAATGGAAAAACTAATAAATGGTCAATAAAACTATGTAATTGAAGAATAGACATTCTGTTATGAGTATTGTAATTACTCAGTTCATAAAAGATCAGTAAACAATATCACTCTAAGCAATTAAACAATAGCCTAAATTAGTCGGTGTTATATACGCTCTATTCTCAGTACTTAGTAATAGATCAGTAAATAGTGTCAATCTAATCAAATACCTAGTAATTAATTAATTAGACAATTCACACACACACACACACACTTTTCACAGTACTTACTCAGCTAGTAATAGATCAATAAATAATGTCAATCTAATGAAATAATTATTAATTAATTAACTAGACAAATGATTAATCAGCTAGAAAATCACTTAACTAAACAGTGCTAATCAATTAATTAATAGATCAATAATAATAAAACTTCTATTATTTAATAATTGCTTAATGATTAAATAATAGAAGTTAATTATTAAATAATAAAAGTTAATTGTTTATTTAATAAATAATTATAGTGGGACTAGAGTATAACACTATGCATAATCTACTATATCGACTTCACTGTGTTCTTTTTCAGACATGGATGATTGTTCTCCATGTCCAGATGATCATTATTCAAACCTCCATCGAAATATGTGTATTCCGAAGCGGATCAGCTTTTTATCCTACGAAGAGTCTATGGGGATCAGTTTAACTGTTCTTTCTCTTTGCTTTTCATTGAAGACAACATTGGTGCTCATAATCTTTGTTAAATATAAAGACACCCCCATTGTCAAAGCCAACAACCGGAATCTCACTTATACTCTCCTTATTTCTCTCCTGCTCACTTTCCTTTGTGTGTTTTTATTTATTGGGAGACCTGGTAAGATTGTGTGTCTCCTTCGACAATCAGCTTTTGGACTCATCTTCTCTGTGGCAGTTTCTTGTGTATTGGCCAAAACCTTTGTTGTGGTTCTAGCCTTCATGGCCACCAAACCTGGTTCCAAATTGAGGAAATGGGTGGGTGGAAATATGGTCAGTTATATTATTCTTTCCTGCTCCCTTGTTCAATTGAGTTTTTGTGCTGCATGGCTGATAATATCCCCACCTTACCCAGATTTTGATGCCTACTCAATGTTTGACGAAGTCATCCTAGAGTGCAATGAAGACTCGGTCATGTTCTGCTGTGTTTTGGGTTTTATGGGTTTTCTTGCTCTGGTTAGTTTCTCTGCTGCTTTTCTAGCTAGGAAGTTACCTGACAGTTTCAACGAAGCCAAATTCATCACCTTTAGCATGTTGGTCTTCTGCAGTGTTTGGCTGTGCTTTATTCCAACCTATCTAAGCACAAGGGGAAAATCTGTGTTGGCTGTGGAAATCTTCTCCATGATCTCTTCCAGTGCTGGCTTACTGGTGTGTATTTTTTCCCCCAAGTGTTTTATGATTCTGATGAGACCCGAATTAAACAATAAACATAATCTCATGAAAAGAATGTTGTAAACCTTTATCTGTTTACCTCTGATTTTGTATATGCACTCATATTTTGAGTGTGCTTGGAAATATTTCTTTTGGGATAATTTTTGTTAGGTAGAACTGATTAAATATACAGCATTCTCTCTGTTCTATGTTATGTATGTGTTTGTGTGTGTGTGTATTTTTATGAACAAACCAAAATATATAGTCAGTAAAATATACAAAAAATCCTAATTCACATCTGTCAACTACTGCTGAGGGAACTGAAATGTCATCAGTATCTCATATTTCCCACATACTCTACTAGAAACTAAATTTTTGGGAATATATGTTTTTTAATTTTCCATCTCATGGAAATTTCACAAGTTCTAAAATTTATCAAGGTGTCTCGAATGGTTCTCTTGATATTCATGTTTAACTTTTTAAAATAATTTAAAAACATTAGATTGATGTGTATCATTGCTTCTTGATCTGATAAGTTTTGGTGACAATTGTACTGAATATTTTATTAGTTGCAAAGTTGAAAAAGTTGGGCATATAGTTATCTCCTCTATAATTCTAAAATTAATTATGATGATCTATGCACCTGTTCCAAATCACACAGGACCACAAACCCATGTGGTAAAAATTGTTTACCATTCCAATGCCAAATTATTAGTCACTTGATCACTGATAAATGTATAATGAAAACCTTCCTTGATAGAGTTGAATGACATTAGGAGGATATTGTATCCATCCATGATACAATATGAAGGATCTGTTCTTTAATTATTTATCCACACAAATGGTATTCTGCACTTCACAGGAAATTTATAGGATTTTTAGGCAAGGTCTTGTAAATTGCAGTTCAATATTCTGATGAATGAGAAGTAAACAAACAAAGAAGTTGATTGATTACTGTATTGGGGTATCAACTATAGTTGTTTTCTTGGTGTAGTTACTAGTAACAATGCCTCTGAATGAAGGATCCATTCCTTAATTATTTATCCACATAATTGGATATTCTGCAGTTCACAGGAAATTTATAGGATTTTTAGGCAAGGTCTTATAAAACTGCAATTCATTTTTCTGATGAATGAGAAGAAGCAAACAGACAAACAACTTGATTGATTATTGAGGTGTCAATTCTAGTTGTTTTCTTGGGTATTGTTACTATGCCTCAAGCAGCACACATGGTTCCTGATATTAATTGCAATGTTAATAATCCTCTTCCTATTCTTCACAAGTACTCTCAGTCTGGAGATTTGACCATTGCTAGCATTATTTCTCAAGTCTATACTTTTTCCAGTCCAATTCTTTTTGATCGTCACCCTTTCAGTGAACTTCAGGATGAAGTGATGTAAGTTGTTCATTTCTTCCCACATAAGATTTCTACACCACCATTAATTCACATGACACAAAGGACAATGCACTTTGAACTGCTAGAATACACTGTATTCACATATACTGCATCTTCAGCTTTCTAAAAAGGATAGTTTATCTTTGCATCATTCTTTATTTTGTTATTCAATTTCTATGATTGTTCCAGTATGACTTTCTCCCAAAAGTCAACATTCTAAGAGTTATGCTAACAATCCATGAATGAATAAGGGCAAGATCTCTTTCTAACAATTCTTAGGTATTGTTCCTAAACAAAACTTCCTGGAATAGTTTTATATGGCTTAATATTTAGTTAATTGGGCTTGGTTCTCATTGAAATCTAAAGATCCATAGCCAGAAGTCATTTTTTTCACTGAGTTCAAAGTACCTCAAGCATCTCAGTTAATTGAAAATCACTGCTTGAAGTTTATTTGGGGAACATGAACCCAGCTATATCCTAAATAATTTCCAAATGCTAAACACAGTTGCTCAGGAATACAGATTTGAAATTTTTATTTTTCCATTTTATTTTTCAATGATAAGCGGAATTCTATGGGTATTACGCTGAATGAAGTAATAAGATGTAGAACTGAAACATAACAGGTGTTGCAGTCTTTAACAAAGGATTTAATTTTCATGACAGGGTTGTATTTCAGAGTTACCAATATGTCCTGGCTCTGGTTTTTGCTGTAAAGCAGATCAGTGATCTCCAGATCTTGGCCAATGTCACCCTTGGGTTCAACATCTATAATAGCAATTTTAGTCCAAGCTGGACCTTCCTTGCCTCAATGAGACTTCTTTCCATGCACAGCACATTCATCCCAAACTATAAGTGTGACATGGGGAACATTCCCATTGCAGTAATTGGAGGACCTGATATCTGTCTTCACATGTTGAACCTTCTGTCTCTCTACAAAATTCCACAGGTATTTTCCCAGGATCGTATAAATTTATCTCAGTTCCCGTTATAACTAGTTGCAATTCTTTAGAAAAACTGTGTTTGGAACAAGGGAAATAGTTCGGTAGTTAGGAGTCCAATGAATTCTTTAAAAGAAATGATTCATGATGTATAATAGAATGGACAAAAGTCTCTCTTTACGGATCATTAAAACAGCTGCATCTTTTTCCAGTTATTTAAAGCTCCTGTGGAAACTACTCAAGGCACAGTATTTGCAAAGTATCTGTTTGAAAGAAGAAGTATAAATTCCAAAGAATTACTTTTTAAATATGTGTAGAGCATCTTGAAATATCTTCAATTTCTTTTTTAAAAATTAAAGGTTGTCATTCATTTAGAAAAATTGATACTATATATTGTTTTTATTAATATAAATCATGGTAAAGTGCACATCCTAACTCAATAATTGTGTCTGTCTAGGTGTGACAGACAGGGCCCCACCTCCCAATTTGGGAAAAGTGGTTAAGGGGTTCATTGGAGTGAAATGACCTTAGTTATTTGCAATGCAGAAGTGGTCATTTTTCATCCTTAATCTCCCTATACACATTTTGCAAAAAAGGGTCTCCAAACCATTACTCTTAGCTTCTCAGAGGATTGCTGGAGACCATAAAAGGATGACTAGCTCCCTTATTTCATATTTTGCATTTTGATATTTGGGACGCTTATATTATATAAGTTAGCTGTTCTTCCACTTCACATTGTAGGTATTAGTCTCCAAATCTGAAAGTTTCTTAACAGAAGAGAGTCTGAGTATATTGAAGAGAACAGTAGTGGCAATGCTAGAGGAGAATATCAAGAATGTTCCTTTAACTTAGAATATACAGTAGTGGCCAAATTTGTGGAAACCTTTTGAGAAAAGTATATTTTTGAGGTTTGATGGCTAATAACACAATTTTTTTTTTGGGGGGGGAGAGATTCAAGATAATTATTTTCCACTGCTAGAATGGCCTGGGAATAGCCCAGACCTTAACCCAATTGAAAATCTATGGAGCTGACTAAAGAATCTTGTTAGTCAAAAGCAACCCAGCAATAGGACCCAGTTAATAGAAGCAATCCTTCAATCTTGATTTCACATTATAACAGCTGTAGAGCTAAAAGACTTGGTTCACTCCATGGGAAGACGTTGTAAGGCCATAATTCATTCCAAAGGTTACCCAACTAAGGATTAACTGACATGGTGATCATTTTTGTATCTCTCATTTCACTTTTCTTCTTTATACTGTAACTGCTATTCTAATAGCAAATCTTTCATAAAAGTTATTGCATTACATTCTTGATTAAATTATCTTTCCATTAATGTATAAATTTATGGTACTACTCCCAAAAAAGTGGTGTTATTAGCTAGTTTATGAAAATGCACTTTTCCCAAAAGATTTCCACATCTTTGGCCACTACTGTATGTTAAACACCTAGGTACCAATTATCCAGTTGATATCTGCCTGGGTCACCTTTATTTGGCTCAGATGGGATGTTGAAGCCTATTGCCCAAAATCTTTGCATTGTACCACATTCACACATGCTCTGAATTGAAACCTAGATTTGAGCTTTCTTGATGTTTAGAAAGCAGCAATAAAATTCAGAAAATATGCTTTTATTCAGACCAAGAAAAGGAAAAATTAACACAACTTTTGGTTTGGTTTGGTTTCTTTTACAAAATTCTCTAGCTCACATATGGCTCTGCTCCAGTAATGAATAAAGAAACCCAAGATGTATTTTTACAACAGATGTTTCCCAATGAGGCCTTACAACACCAAGGAATCCTTCTGTTGCTGTTACATTTCAGGTGGACATGGATTGGACTTCTTTCCGTGAAAGATGAAGCAGGAGAGAAGTTTGTACAGGTTGTCATCCCCAAGTTCTCTCAGCATGGAATCTGCTTTGATTTTATGGAATGGTTCCCAAATGTAGCTTTTTACAGTGATTTTATGGAAGTGATGGAGAAAGGACTTGAAATATATGAAGTTCTCATGAAAAGTACAACCAATGTGATCATTATTTTCGGTGAACTTCGGACCATGTTAATTTTAAGAACACTTCTCCGTTTTTCAGAAGTAGAAGATTTAGGACTAAAAGAAAAAATCTGGGTTATGCCAGCACAAATGGATTTTGCATCAGTATCCTTTAACAGAAATTGGGGTATAAGTTTCCTCCATGGTGCTTTATCCCTCTCCTCTAATTCAAAGGAAGTGTTTGGATTCCAGGAATTTCTTCGGAGCAGAAACCCAACTACAGAACCATACGATGGCTTTATCAGAGACTTTTGGGAGCAGGTGTTTGATTGCTCATTTCCCAAATATAAAAAAAGAATTAAAAGACCTGAGAACTTCTGTACTGGAGTCGAGAAATTGGAGACTCTTCCTACTTCTTCTTTTGAACTTAACATGAGTGGCCATAGCTACAATGTGTACAATGCTGTATATGCTGTGGCACATGCTCTGCAGTCAATGCATTCTTCTAAATACAAGCAAAGAAATTGGGTGAAGCAGAAGTTTCAGGACCTGCAATCATGGCAGGTAAGTCTACAGTAGAGAACATCAAAACAATGTATAGTATTTATACATTATATAAATTATATATATTATAGACTTAAATCTTGAAAAATTCTCTATAACAAAATCTACTTGGTCTTTTTCTTTAAATTCAATCTGCAAAAGACACTCAATATTCACAATACAAGCCTAAAAGATACAATAAATTATTGTATGCATACCCAAACAAACAAGCCTAAATATACTCATATGTACAATTGGCATGTCTATAGCTAAGAATGTTGTGACCAGGGGTGAAATCTAAAAAATTTCCCTACCGGTTCTGTGGATGTGGCTTATTTTGT
Source organism: Pseudoxenodon macrops (assembly GCA_032467955.1). Taxonomy (NCBI): domain Eukaryota; kingdom Metazoa; phylum Chordata; class Lepidosauria; order Squamata; family Pseudoxenodontidae; genus Pseudoxenodon; species Pseudoxenodon macrops. The sequence goes on along the minus strand of JANHFT010000939.1, from coordinate 31 downwards.
GGGCATGGCTTGGAGGTCAGGTGACTGGGTG
>JANHFT010000938.1:221325-239008 GCA_032467955.1 Pseudoxenodon macrops | reverse complement strand
AACCAGTTCTATGACATCACCAGCAGCTTACTACCTACTCTATAGAACCGGTCCAAACCAGTAGGAACCCACCTCTGGTCTGTCCACATTTATCCAGCCCTGTCAAGTAACTTTCGATTAAAGAGGTTGTGTGCTCAGATTAACATGGTATTAATATGGGTGATTAAAAATATTATGATCATAATATTGTGAATATTTTCCCATGAAGGCAAGCATGCCTCATTCATTTCTTTGGTGCTGGGGTAACCTGCTTGCTTGCTTCTTAAACTGCTTTTGTAAACCACCCATCAGCAAAGCATTTTACAAGTAATATTCAGTACTCCTTTTAGAGCATATATTAAAAAAAAACAAAGCAAAGTATAAAAGCAAGTTACCCCACCATAAAAAAAAAAGAGCAATATGTGCAGTTGTAATCTTTCAAACTACTGAAATGTCTTAAACATGGAAAAGCAGAAAATACAGAAAATCCTTCATGGGGAAGGTGGGGTCACAAAGTCAAGATGGCATCAACAACAGTTCTCTCAAAGTCTCATGTTTTTCATATGAGCATTGCAACTTGGCTGTTTTGATATGTCCTGTCACACCCTTGAAATTTTCTCAGGTGCCAGCTAGCCTTTCTGGTGAACTGACTCCATGCCCTTGGCAAGTCCCATCTCATTAACCAAGAGTTTCCAAAAATTATTTTAGCATTCTCCCAAGTACACCTGAAAAAGTTGTACCTGTCCCAAGCAACCAGCTACAAGAAAGATGCTAACACTACTCAGAATTGTGCGGATTTATTTGAACAATTTTTGGAAAGATCAAGATTTGACTAAAAGCACAGGCTTGTAATGAATAAAATGGAGAAAGCAACAGGGGGAATATCGAATTGATCTACCGTAATTTTGCATCCATGTCTAGGTTTGCTAGAACTGATGTCAATTTAAGCCACCAGCACTTGTGTTAGCCCTTTGAGGTAGTCCAGACAAAAAACACAAGTCTGAGCACTAACTCTATCTTTATTGTAAAGTTACTTTAACAGAAACTTGCAAGACTGAAAGTTATTTTTCCCTTACTTTCCTTTTACTCTCCAGGAAGCTTGTCTAATCTGCAAATCTTCCTTCTGTCTCCCAAGGTCATTTTAATCTACCATTGCAGCATGAATGGGCAGGGTAAAAGATGTTGCTTCCTGGAATGAGTATTCTACTGGAATAGCACTGACTAACCCACTTGAATAAGAGATGATCTGGGTTACCGGAACCACATCAAAATATAACAGATTAACAGAGTTGGAAAGAATCTTGGAGATATTCTAATCCAAACCTTCTCAAGCAGGAGAACCTACATCGTTCCAGACAAATAACTGTCCAGTGTCTTCTTAAAAGCCTCCAGTGACAGATCACCCACAACTTCTGAAGGTAAGACATTCCACTGGTTAATTGTTCTCACTGTTATGAAATTTCACCTTAGTTCTAGGTGGGTTCTCTTCTCGATTAGTTTCCATCCGTTGCTGATGCTTCTGCCTTCTGGTGCTTTGGCAAATAGGTTGACTCCTTTGTCTTTGTGACAGCTCCTCAAACATTAGAATACTGCTATCATGTCATCCCTATTCCTTCTTTTTGCTAGACTAGACATACTCAATTCCTGCAACTGTTCTTCATATGTTCTATCTGTTCATATATATTTTTAGCTATACACGAGGGTGAATGCAGTATGATGAAAGCTCCACTTTTATGTATGAAGGACTTAAAATAAAGGTGGAGCTGTGACAACACCATTCTGGCTGCCATTTTGACTTTTTTCACCATAACTTGTAGATGCTCAGATGTGTAGCATTTTATTTTATTATTTATTTATTTTGCCAAACAGACGGACATAATAAATAGGGATGCTACCAAATCCTCCAGTAAGTAGCGACAGGTGTAAATAGGAGAAGAATGCCACATTTTCAACTCCTACTGTAGGTGGCAGTAGTAAACCTCGTTCACAGTTCAACAAGTCTGAGATCCTTTCATTTTCCACAACAGAGATCAGGGATCCAGAAAAACCTAGAAGAGGTTGTTCTAGAAGACAAGTTAACCCATTGCAGAACACTTAACATATCCATTGAGCCAATTACAAAGCCCACAACATGACCTTTCTTCTCTATTTCCCTATCTGTTATTTATTTTCCACAAGTTTGAACTGCCCATATCCCCCAAGGAGGAAATTTGGGTGGTGTACAATAAGACATTATAGCTGAAAGATAGGCAATACAATTTTTCAATCAACTTAATACAACCATAAGTGGATGAATGATTTACACAATTGGGTTCTAACTGGCCTTTCAGACAAGTATCTAGGCCTGCTAGGGTCACTTTGTGATTGAGGTAGTATATAGTTGACAAATAAAATAACTCACAGAAGAAAAAGTAACCAGTACCTTCCTGTTCACATTATCAGTCCTCAGCTCTGTCATTTTCAGGCTGAGCACAAAGCGTGGAAAGTTGTAGGTTTGACATATTTGGGAAACCTCAATGATCAGAATTTGTGGAGAATGTACAGCTTTCCCCAACATGGTGCTATCAATAGGTACAGAAGTCCCAACTCCTAGGCAGTCCTGGGAACTGCATCTCTAATATTTGTGGAGATTTTGAGAAAGGGAAGACTATTGTACATCCAAATGGATTCCTTGCAGATACTACAGCAAGGATATGAACATGGGGCCAGTCAGATTAAGATAGTGGGTATATAAATCCAGTATCCTGCAGTTTTGGGTGATTCAGTGGGGATTTAGATGCTGGTCATGGTTTTTATAATCATTTTCTGTCATTTTAATCTCCAACTAGGGACACTCTGATAAATGGAGGTTTTTTTCATTACTTTTTGCTCATTAAACAAATCTATATGGCTGCTTAACTCACAAACAGATAATTCTGAACAGCTTACAACATTAAAATCCACAACATAAAAGCCCTTGCTGACACACACGCACACACACACACGCGCACACATCGGGCAACCCTGGCAGCAACAATACAATGAAATCAACCACTTGATCAGCTCTGTCTCCATTTGGGTGCCCAGACCCTCTAACAAAACCATGCCTTCAGGACCTCTTGAAAAGCCAACATGGCAGGACCCCAGGGGGCGGGAAGGAGGCAATGTGATTGTAGAGAATGGTTTGGACCATTATCCAAAATTGATCCAAAATTGCTGGATCAACTTTTTACACTGAATTCTTCTAAAACATAAAGGAAAGAGAGAAAGACAGAGAGCACACTAAGACACAGAAACTGGTGGGTAAGAGTCAGATCCACAAGAAAAAACTGGGGCAGAATGCATATTGGTGGGATGACAAATTCAGTTAATAGCAATAGCACTTAGACTTACTGTGTTTTCCCGAAAATAAGCCCTAGTCTGATTTTTAAGCATGTGCCTAATATAGGTCCCACCCCAAAAATAAGCCCTAGTGAAGGGGGTTGAGCATGGCCAGCAGTGGAGGAGGCGAGTGCTCATGAGCCGATGGTGTCTGGCAGCCCACACAGCACAGTTGAGTTGATTATCTGTCCAAGAATCAGGAGGAGACAGAGGTGGGGGGAGGTTATCCGGATGTGACATGCGAGCCTTGGGAAAGCCGAGAGTCACTAGGCCGTAGTATGCAGGCGGCCACAGGATTCCTTGAGGATCTTGAGGTCAAGGGATACATGTGGTCCCTATGGATGCTGAGATCACCAGGCCTGCCTGTGGCCTCAAGATCCTCAAAATATCAGGGCCACATGATGCCCTTAAAGCAAGGGTCCCCAACCTCCAGTCTGTGGACTGGCACATGTCCATGGCATGCCAGAAACTGAACCGCACAAACAACCAAAGCCCCATCCGCGGGATGCAGGCAGTAGATGAAACCATGCTCCCTCCAGTCTCTGAAAGAACCACTGCACTAATGCTATTGCATTTAGCTTTTAAGAGGATATGGACATAGGAAATAATTAAATACATAAGAAATAACATGCAGTGCAACTCTCAGAGTTGAAAACAGCCAAATGGCAGAGAAACCCAATAGAATAAATAAATAAATAAAACAAAATGTAATTAATATATGCCCCAAGCCTGCCAACTCAGATCTAGGAACAGCTTTATGGCAAGAGCAAAGATGATTGAGGGTACACAAGAACAAAATCGAATTAAAAGATGGAGGAAAGAGACCATCCAACAAGGAATAACATTAAAGGAGAATGTGGCTGAAGGATCTGATCTCCCTTGTACTACTTGGAGGACTCTGGATAGGTTGAGAGTTGGAGTGCCTAAATGTAAAACCAATATGCTCAAGCGGAGGCTCTTAGTCGATAACAACATGCTATGTGAATGTGAAGAGATACACAGAGCCCGGCCCATCTGCTGGTATGCCAGCTACTACCAGACACATCTACCGATAATGACTTATTTTTGGCCAACAACAAAGCCAAGAAGGTGGCTTCATTCTGGCAGTTTACAGTTTGATCTAGACACGAAAGAATGTAATTCATTAAAACGCTATTTTAATTTGATTTGTATGTAAATGACATCCAATTCAACTGTTGTCCTGCCCTACCCACTTCTTTTTATGGTTATTATTATTATTTGCTTTGCTTAGTTTATTGGCATGCCATCAAAGGCAAAGTGCAACCCTCAACTTGGCAAAAACAAAGTTATACATGCCTAAAATAATAACATTTTAATAGGAAGGCTCATGGATGTTCCATTTTTCTTGCTTCCTTTCGGCTTCCATGCCAGGTCTGGTGCCTTTTGCATACTGCATTTTGCAGCTACTTAATATAGAATGCTTAGTCCATGCATTTTTGTCCTATTCTTTAAGATTCTGGCAGAGGTATGCTTTTAGTTGACTAACAGATCTATATTCTGTCCATTGTGATGGGCAAGGTTTACTTGAGACTGGTAGCAAGAACATAGAAAATGGCCTCCGGAAGCCAAGCAGAAGTGACAACCTTGATGGTGGTATATGAATTATGAATATTCCCTGGCAATGAAATTGATAGACAAGTCTAATGTAACATTCCATGGCAATGAGATGCATGAAGTTGTTCTTGGCAGAGAAGGTTATGAAGAAGAGCTTCCTATAGGTCCCTTAACGTATAACCTAGTGGTGCTTGTGATAATCGTAGCTGATCCAGAAGAATAGCACCAGAATCTCCATGAGGTCAGCCAACACTTTATTCAGGACATAAACCGAAAGAACAATGCATTTCTTTATGTGAAACACCAAGGCAAAAAGTGCTCAACAGTTCAGAAGCAACCAGGCTGCCAAGATTACAGAGGACACAGGAATTACAAAATATTTTGTGGTGTCAAAAGCCATAGGGCAGGATACGTGGGTGGCATTCATTGCACAAACTGAATTTTGGACACTGTTCCACAGTGCACTTTTGATGACCGCCTTCTTCATGCAGTTACTGTGAACCATTCTTCCAATTGCTCTAACTCAAATGTATCTACCAAAATGAAGAAGAAATGAGGAACACCCAGAAATCCTCTCAATTATTCCCATTGCTTTCCAGGGGGCGTTACTGTTCGAGAACTTTGCTTGCAGATCCTCTCCTTTCTAAAACAAAAGCAGCGAAGAATGATTTGCTCCTCCCGTACATGTGGCAATATATGGAGGAAAAAAATCTGGTTCTCCATCCATGACCTGCTGCTGGAATTATTATTTTTTGCATTTTACACGAAACTATCTTTGTCTTGCTGGCAGTACTGTTGGAATGACAGGAGCATGATGGTGCAGGATTTATTCCAAACATGGGAGACCTCCATATCAGTGAGCTGAATTAGGGACTGTGTTTTACAGGACAAGAAGGTCCTCTCTTTTTGGATTAGTTTTACCTACTGAATTTGGCCAGTGAAGATCGACGTAAATTGTGTTCTGCACATTATTGAATAAGAAATGAACAACCCTGGCAAATTCATTAATAAAAGTAAAAAAAAATTACATGAGATCAGGGATGAAATCCAGCAGGTTCTGACAGATTCTGGAGAACCGGTTGTGGACATTTTGAGTGGTTCGGAGAACCGGCAAATACCACCTCTAGCTGGCCCCAGGGTAGGGTGGGAATGGAGATTTTGCAGTATCCTTCCCCTGCCACGCCCACCAAGCCACGCCCACAGAACCAGTAGTAAAAAAAATTGAATTTCACCACTGATCTGGTGGCACTTCCAACATTTAGCTGATTTGTCTTTGAACATCTTTGTCAACCTGGCCAGTGGGAGATGCCATTTATAAAACATCTTATATAAATTCCCTTTATATGCCATTGATAGCGTTAATTTATAATTCCTGTCTCACAGTTTCTGCCATTTATCTAGTTCTATTGTATAACCAAAACTTTTTGCCCATGCTATCATTGTCTCCTTTACTTGTTCGTCTGCTAGCTTTTCACCCAGTAAATAATTATACAGTTTCTTTATTAATCTTTCTTCTGTTCATGTTAGAATTTTATCTAATTATGTTGGTTCTTTGTAAAAGCCCTGTGATTTTGCACCTTTTTCATTTGGTTCGAATCTCTAGCACTGTACAACGGAGTGAGCTCCAGTTACATTTCTGTGGCTTTGTCAAACTGTCCATCAACTAAATAAAATATTAATGTATGAAAAATCAACTATGGTTGAACATCAGTGATAATTTAATTTAATCCACTGACTGTGCAACTGTAAAAACTCCTAAAGTAAGATATGCCAAAACCACAGACTATTTTTTTCTAACAAAAATCCTATCATGACTGGTTAGGATGCCATAAAACAGTATCACTAAATACTGTTTTTATTATTTGAGGGTCACAGCTTTTTATGTTTCTTTAAAGCAACTTCAAGTAGCCCCCATTCTGGGTTATTGAATCTTTCATATGACTGTTATATAAACAATCACATTTTATATAGGAAATGACATAACCATACAAATTACACATTGAGTTTAGGCACATATTCAAACACTAATGGCAGTGCATTGTTTTAAATGGCATACTTGCATATTTACCCATTCAACGCAGTTCTCATATTTTATCCAAATATAACAAAAATTACTAGCCCATACCTGTCTCATAGTGTACTATTTTATTTGAAATTTGAATCTTTACAAAGACTCACTTGGGACAGAGAATGACTTCAGAAAGTAGATACAAATGAGGCATTTTCTGTGAAAGAGAAGTGAGAGAAACCTGCCATAGGAAAGCTAAACTTTGAACCAATATCATTTTACAACTCTTCCCTCCCTCCCAATGTTTACCATTAATTGATAATGCCAGTTCCCTAGGGGAAAGCAGTATAGTAATACTGCTATTAGGGAGTACTGCTAATAGGGGAAGGCCATATTAGTAATTTGAGATGCTACTCTTCCCTCTTTCTATTAAAATTTAAGTGGCTGAGAAGGTTATTGTTAGGGAGAATTATGTCTTCTAATGTTCACCATATCTTGATGTGCTATTTGATACTATATTCATGGGCAAACACAGCCAGATACATTTAAGTATTAATGAATATTTAATTCAAGAATACTTCTTAATCTTCATTGTAGAGTTTTCAAAACATTATAATCTCTGCTGAATCCAACTAATGGTTTGTCTAGACCAGTCTTTTCCATCCATTTTTGTATATATATATATTTACAAACAATATCACTCCTTTCCATATCACATTCCTTCTCTACAAGCAGATCGATTAAGTCCCCTTTAATTTTTAAAGCTTCAATCAGTTTCTTTTGTATATCTTTTTCCCAAATCCTTGTCTTGGATTGTCATTTGTAGTTTCTCTTTTGGTACTTTCCTTATCCTATCACACAAAATTTGTCATTCCCTCATTAACATTTTTTAAGATAATCTATTCTTAGAATCTGACATAATTATTGACACTTTTGATATTGTAAATACTAATTGCTGGCTCCATTCTTCAGAGTTCTCCTTTAATATTTCAGATGTTATGTCACATTATGTCATTTTGTAGTTCCAGTAAACTGACAGTTAATTCCAAAATCTTATAGCAAAGGTCAACATTCCAAAGTTAACTAGACCCATAATCCATTTGTAACTTTCTTAGATCAAAATCATATTTGGCTTTTTGCTGTTTATTTCAAATTCTTTGAATTCTTAATCTTGTAATTACTTTTTTACTTGTTCAGTGTTGAAGATAAACTTACTCAGAAACTTTTCAGATCTGTTATTCTAATACCTTTATGATAGTTAATGGCCAATTTCCAAAAGTGATTAGAAAGTGATGCTTGAAAACTTAATATCCTCTGAAAGGCTCCACTGAGAAGCAATGTAGCAGATCTCCTGTCCTCCCATTATCCAGAGAGATTGTCAGTTCCATTATAATTCACACTGCTCTGTGCAAACTAATATGTCTAATTTAAAAACTATCTTGCAAGAAAATATACTATTGCCTGCATACCATAGACTAATAAATAAGTAAACAAGCAAAGAAGAGGATTGGTTCTACCAGATTTCATTACATTACTCCATGAAAAGTGGATGTTGCTAAGAAATAGAAGGCTTTTGGACTTAGAAAGGCATGTGGATGGTATGGACATCTATGGTACGGTAAAGCAGGGGTCCCCAATCCCGGAGCTGCTGGAAGAGAGTGGCAGGCAAGCAAGTGAACCCGAAACCATCCCTTCCCTCAGCCCATGGAAAAAAATCTTTAATGAAACTGGTCTCTGGCCCCAAAAAGGTTGGGGATCATTGTATTGAAGCAAGGTTAATATAGATTTTATGTCTGGTGGGCTGTTCTTAGAGTATGAAATAAATAGAAGGTTAGGTTGTGCCTGAAAGTAGCTTTATGGCTCTTAGCACATAAAGTGTTTTATAAATGAGAAATAGCAGAGGTGGGTTTCTACCGGTTCGGACTGGTTCTATGGAACTGTTAGTAACTTGGCGGCCTGGTTCACTAGCCCCAGCAGCGACCCAGGCCTGCCACGCCCCTGAGCTGGTTCTCTTGGCGGCGCCATAGATGGCACCATTTTGTTTTTTGCTTCTGTGCATGCACAGAAGTTTTTTTTTTGTACTGCGCATGCACTCGTGGTATGTCCCTGAGTGAACCAGCAGTAGCAGAATCCGGAACCCACCCATGAGAAATAGTAAGGTTTGACTACAATATACAAATGGACAGTGGGAAAATACGTGGTTGAAAAGATTAAAATTTACATTATATAGTAGCCTTAAACAGAATTTTTATAAATGGATGTATGGTTGGTATTTGTCATCAGAGAAATTGTCTACAATGTATAAAGGCACTTCAAATCTTTGCTGGAAAGATGAACAACATGAAGGGACATTTTATCATGTATGATGGACATGTAAAAAAAGTTTAGATACTAACGAATACATTAATTCAGGAGATTTTAAAAACTAATGTACAATTGAAGTCAAGGACTTTACTTTTGGGATTAATTAAGAGACAGCTAGAAAAAAGCCATGGAACATGAACCAAAAATACATAAGGCTACGGAAATTAATAGACACATGCATACAACAGATTTAGACTATGATCACAGTGTATATAGACAAAAGGCAGTGGTATTTAGGTCCAGATAATACATGTATAAGATTGCCTTAACCATATTTTATATTTCCCAATAAAAGTCCGATCATGGTATATATGTGTGTATTTGATAGTTTCCAGTTTTTCAGAGAAGATTCAAACAGATCACAAATAAAACCATGCATTGTTAACTTCCATTAGTTTTAAACAGGACACTCAAAACACAGATTTAATAAAATTATAGTAACTATATCATCTAGATATCTAACACCCAATAATTTATTGCAGTTTAACATTATAAGCATTAGAGTGCAGCATGATTTATAAGCAAAACAACAAAAACACTAGTGTTCAAACACTAAACAGATCAACATTTTAAAAAGATAAAATGGAAATAATATACACTGAAGTAAACATATTTGCTTGCAGTTCTCTAATTCCACATATAATGTGTACAGTTTAAAACCAAGTCAGCATTCTATTAAATAATTGTTACAAATATACAGTTCTAAATATATGAAACTATTCTTAAACTATTAGATAGTTTGATTATAATAGAATTAAAGAAATAAGTTTTTTTCCAAGCAAATACAAGATAAATATATTGAACAATAATGGGCATGGAAGATTAATCTCCAAAATGGTTTAATATTATTTAGTTTTTTAAAATGTGCAAAAAAATAAACAGATCTATTGTAACCCTGTTTGCTAATGTTTTTACTGGGTCAAAAGTGTTTATCAGTTAAAAATGTGTGCGCCACTGAAGTGTATTTGTGTGGTTAAAGAAGATCTGACTGTTACCTTGCAGCAAAGTGAAGAAACCTGCTTCAGGAGAGATAAAGCAAAGCAAAAACTGAAGTCTAAATGACGAAGTGCATAGTGTGGAGGCATTATTTCATACTGTACATCAGGCAGCAAAATGTATTTGGCCAGGACTGATTTAGGGACTAACAAATGTTAAAACATAACAAATTACAGGATGCAAAAGCAATGGCACTGCAGTCCATTTTTCATGTTGTTTTATCAATGTAGTCTATTTAGAAACATACTTGACCCATACTTGACCTCAAGGTACAGTATGACAACTACCCCTGGTGGTAACAATCTGACTTATGATTTAATGTAATGGTTTGAGGCAGAGATGGGTTCTGAGTTTTCTTACTGCCAGTTCACTCAGGGTCGCGCCACTCAAAAACTAGCTTCTGTGCATGTGCAGAAGCAAAATCCAAGATGGCGGCACACACGGAGCCACCAACAGAACCAGCTCTGTGATGTCACCGCGGAGTTCCTACCTACTCTATAGAACTGGATAGAACCGGTAGGAACCCACCTCTGGTTTGAGGACATACATCCCACAAATATCTGTGTTGTTATATTGACAGTAGCAAGTATCTCTAGATGTGGCCTTGGGAATATTTAGATATTACTAGCATAACTAGGAATAATTTAAACATGTGACTTCAGGCTACTACATTTGCTGTTTTAAATATTTTGTAATTCTTTATTACAACTTCCTTTCAATAAAGAAAGATAGAATCCTTGTGGAAGTTGCAATAAAAAAGCTTGCCAATATTAAAATGCCACTATTGTCAGTATATAAGGCTTTGGATAATTTTATTATGCTGCTCTCTAGGCTCTAGTATTCTATTTGTCTTTTATTTAAAAGAAAACAAAATAATTGTATTTGTGCTGCTATCTACAGCCACATGACTCTACCACCATGTCTTCATATTGTTTATAAACTACATTATTAGCAGAATCAATAAACAAAATGCTAATAGGGCTCAGCCTTGTCGGAACACAACAAGTGGGAGGTGTTGATTCTGGATCCATCGAGTTCATTAATGTTTGGATAACAGCATGATTGGTGGGTTCTAGATGAGACCGAAGAGGAAATTCACAAAGTCCTTCACAATGATATGCTTCATATTCAAGAGGAGCAATTATCCAGTCATCCCAACCCATATCCTTAAAATTCACATGGAGTAGTTTTCTGCTACATTTTGCCTTCAAATTTTTGTTTGGCCGCTTTCCTTGTCGAGTTGTTAGAGGAGCCCTTCTCTTTCTTCTTTGACTGAATAGGTATTCATAAACAGTTTTGTCATCTTGACCAGATCTGGCTTTTATTTCATTGAAAAACAAGTCTCTTTTCTTTGTTCTACAAAATACTAAAAAAAGAGCCTTTTCATTGACTTGCCTTCCTGTTCTGTTAAATCCCACAAACCTTAAATCAACAGGCCTCCCCTTTTCAAAAGCCTCCAGTTCAAAACACAAGTTATTAAAGTTTTTAAAGTTCCTAAACACTTTCCAAATGTCAAACACTTCCCATTTTGCTGTATCTATGATGTTGACTGTTCGAGACTCCAAGAGAATGGATGCTTGCCTGCTTGTAGAGCAACTGGATAGCTTCACTTGATAAGTTTTCTCAGGAGGATGAGGCTTCCAAATATCAGCTTTTTTTCTTAGAATCCGCATTTCTGCCCCCAGTAAACCATCTTTCTCTAGAGCACTGATGTCAAAAATGTATTTTTGCTTTTTAACTGGAGCTTGATCATCTAAAGAGAAAAACAGAGAGCGGCTCAAGTATTTCTGAATAGAAATGTGTACTATTTTTCAATTTCTCCTAGCACCTGTACATAATGAGTTTGGGATTATAAAATGTCTTTACGGCACTGTTAGGAGTTCATATCGCATGGAGATATATTAGACCAACTCTTCAACATTTCAGAGAGAAAAAAATAGTTTTACATGTACATGTAACCTAATTAAAACTTAAATTCCAATAAAATACATTAGAACCTGAATTTCAGATTAAAACTTTGTATCTATGGTTTTTTTGTTGTAGTACTATATCATGGAAAGCATATAAACATGGTATGTGCTGGACATATTTTAAGCTAGAAAAGCACAGACCATATGCTTGTGGATCATATACTTTAGTAATTGTTTTCCTTTAAAGGCACTTGCCAGGAAGAGAAGCTTAATTTTAAGCTTAATGAATAATTATATATATTGGATTTAAACATTCAACCAGGAATTTCATTCAGACAAAACTCTTTCTCCTTTGAGTATATTTACAGATATGGTTCTCTGTTATGAGTTAAAGTCCTGAGTTGTATATACTTCTCATTTCAAGGATACTTGTAGAAGAAAAATCAGCTACCAACATGAGACTTAAGCAAAATTCACAGATTGCTGTGTTGCTTATGAGGATCTAAAGAAGAATGTAGACAACCTCCTTTGATCTTATAGTCTTTTTAATGCAGAAATAATATTTCTGCAATAAATATTCCTGCTCATTTTATAATATTAAATCTGAATTAAAACTATATCTGAATTACTTTCATTCTAACAAATAAGAAATACTCCAGACAGTTCCTCTTTGCTAATCTGTTTTTTTTTTCTTAAATAGAAAGAGACAACAGGAACAGATTATTTAGCTCTTATTCTATCAGATATATAGTACTAACTATCCTATACAATGATGGCAATGTTTTATGCAGAAAAGAAAAACACATCACAATACATTCTGAAAATTAGTATTTAACTTAATACAAACATCCACATCTGACAATAGAAATGCTCTTAAAGTATTCATTTAGGATGTAAAGTAACATCTGTGATTAGCAAAGTTTTCTGTCTTTCTGCCAATGGATTTCTTACCTTGCCCCTTGTCTATGAAACTTGTAATTGTATTGGCAAGTCCCATCTCCAGTTTCATACTTCCATTTATATCTTTCTGTTCTGCATCAGAAAGAGATTGGTATAAGGCAAGCATATATTCATGTGGTATGACAGCAGGATGCCTGAATGCCTCTTTAGATTCTCTTTGGGTAATAGGTTCTTTGACTATTTTGGTTTTGAAGGAACTATCTGGATTCCCTGTGCCAGATTTTTTCAGTGGGGCCTTAGCGCCAAAATTCTGAGCCTTTGGAGTCACTGTCCTTATTCCTGGTTGTCTATTTGCAGTAAGTCCTGAATGCTTTTCTGTACTCCTTGCTTTAGGCAGAGTCTTCTTTGAATTGTCAGTCTTTGCCAAGAGAGCTTCAGCTTGAGCAATATTACTTCTTGTTCTAGACTTGGAATTGCCAGCATTATATTCTGGGCTCCCTGTTCTAAAAGAACCTGTTCTTGGCAATGGGTGCCTCTCTTTTCCATCTACTTTAGACAGTCCTAATTTTAATCCTAGGTTTCCTTGACTTGTTTCAGCAGAATTCAATATTAAGGAAATGAAAACCAGATAAAACCAACTGAAGTGCCAAAGCAGTATAGAAAGAAAATACTGGATTTTCATCCTCTGGTCTTCCTTTGAATGCCACCAAATAAAAAAATTAAAAATGTTCCTCTGGTTTGGCATAAAAAATGAAATAGATTAAAAGGCAAAAGAAGCAAAAAGAGCTTTATTTTCAATGTGCAGAACTTCAAATCAATTTTTGTAATATTTGTATCCAGTCCCATAGTGGAAATGCTAATATGTTCAATTCGCTGTCTCCTGATTTCTGCCAGCAGTTTATTCCTAAAAAGAGAAACTTAACCAACCCCCTTTCTTCCTTAAAAATGACTAAAAACTTGAAGGACTCTTGTTTAAATCTGAGAGGAATTTTTTTTCCAAGAAGGAAGAATGGCGTAATGCTGCCTCTGTGTTAAAGGTTTTTTTTTGAAAAAGTTTTGAATCCCTTCCAGTGAAAATATTTCACACACAGAAACCTGCAGGTGCTTAGAAATCTTTTACAAACTTGAACTCAGGAATTGGAAGTGGAATTCCAACAAAAACCTATTTAATTACTCTCTGATGTCATGCTGTCTAAACTAATTTAAGTGTGATATATTTCTTTTAAAAAGTCTTCTTTGCTTTATGAGTCATACTCTGCTTTATGTGAAACAACTCAGTAGGACTAAAAGTGTATAGAATAGGCAACTAAAAGTGGCAACGTGTTCTGTATTATTAGCCTTAAGTGAACTCTTCATTTAGAACCAAGCAACATCACCCAAGATAATAAGAATCTTTTACAAAAACAGGTCAAAATAAATATCTAGTATGCTTTAATTACATATGCATTGTATACAGTTCTAAACATAGAATCCCTGGTTTATTAGCAGGTGAGTGAAAGAATGAAAAACAAACGTGATAGCAAAGCTATTGCTTAAAAAGGATTTAAAAAATATTATGAACTGCTGACTAAGTAAATAAGAAATTATGAACAGTCCTACTTGATGCCTGAAAAGAAAATATTTTCTTATATTGCATTTTAGGCTTCATTATTTAATTTCTTCTCTTTGCAAAGCCCCTGAATGTCCAATGTTAAAGCAGCAGTGTCCCCTGCAGGAATTTGGAGCCATATGAAGTGAAAGCACCAAATAACCTCAGTTCTCACATTCAACAACTAAATTCTGATCGGTTTTTTAAAATAAAATTCTTTACCTATCCATATGTCTATAATTCTGATAATGAGTTACCTTAGATCATGGCTGTCAAACTCACGGCCCACGGGCCAGATGCGTCACATGCTGGCCACGCCCATGCCTGGTTTAGCAAAGTTAAGTCCCGATACGTCATGTGATGCTGCTGTGATAATATATCATCTTGGACTTTTAAAAAAGAGTGTAGAAATATGCAAGTTTCACATGTCATTAACTATATTTTGTATGAAAAAGAGCATCATGAATGTTTAATCAAACATATAAAAAGTGGACTTCTTGAGGGATTCTGTTATGTAACTTGCATGTGTGAGGATGACATATAGAACTTCTTGTACCTTTGTAAACTATTCGAACTGCTGAATCATACCCAAAAATTAGGTAATAGCAATAAGTATTAATGCTATATCCAGCAGGTTCTAATTGAGTAAAAATACACACTCTTTCAAAACTACAGTAACCTACATCAACCTATAATTAAAATGTGAAACCCATGTGGAACAAATATGTGTTTGTTAGCATATCAACCCCCTCCTCCTTAAGTTAAAACATGGATGTGGACTATACTATAGATATCACAAATCATGATGGGGAAACTTTTTCTTATGGAATGCCATTGAAAAACAGGAAAGACAATAACAGAAGATGAAATAGGTATGAGGAGATCCATGTAAGTGAATGAGTTTGCAGCATCTGTATCTTTCTATAATTAATTACCGGTAAATACATGTTTAATTTAACACTGATTTAATTTCACTGGCTCTGGATTGATATAATTCCAAATAATGTGCTTCTTGGTTTAAATCAAATGATAACTGCAATTTAACAAAGCTTGGAGAACAGCTGATATAATTTTCTTTTCAAGAAGTATGATGATACAAAAGATACATGACCAGGTTTGTCACTGTCCTTTCCCTTATCATGTAAAGATATGAAGCAGGTTGATTGGAATATTAGACTATGGAGGCGTTCTTTTTTGTACTATATTTCATCTTTTTGTACTATATTTTCCTTGTCCATAGCTATTATGATTAATACCATCACTATTTGTGCCTTGTATTTGTGTTCCTGGATATTTATTGTAATATTGGCACACATACCAATTATTAATCCAAAGCAATTAGAATATTTCTCCTGTTTGTTTTAGAAAATTGTCTTCTTTCTAGAAAGACATTATCACTGGTTCTTTAAGTATTTTATGAAAAATAAATGTAGATGGGGAGGTTATTCCTGCAACTAACAGTTCATGACTCTGATCAGAAATGTTTAAACATTATGTCAAGTATTAATTTTCATCATAGCAATACACTACTCTAATGGCATAAGAAAGCATAAGCATAATCATCATTGTACAAACAGAAATCTTAGCCTTCAAACCACTAATGGGCTACAGTATAGAGTTTTTGTGCTGATTCAGCGGTTTGAAAATTGACCAATATTTCCAAAATTAAATCACTGTGTGTTTCAGCAGTTTAGAAAAGGAGAAAGAAAAGCTTGAAGCAAGGCCCAAAGAATTACCTCAATTTTAGGTAATGCATTTCCCAGGAAAGAAGTCTATGTGCCAAATATTGCAAATTAAAAAAGAAAAGTTATGTTACCATCTTCGAAGAAGTACTGAGTATGTATACTTTATTTTCATAAGAAATTAATTTACTTCTTTTTCAATCATAGGAGTAACAGCTATGGTAATCTCTCATTCCCAAAACAAGGTATATAATGGCAAAGACAGAGCAAATGCCTCTTTTATACAATACTGTTTCCAGAAAAAAATCAATCAAATAACTAAGTGTCAAATTTTAACAAGTAAAAGGTTACTTGACAAATAAGATTGGAGACCGAAGAGATGGTAAAGGGATGAGAAGAAGACTTATGAAAATGCCAGTGCTGAGACAGTTGTCTATACCAAGATTACTGTTTGGTTAGTGCTGCTTCCCTGACGTGCCATATTTCTATGTTAATGAATTAATATGCTCTGTTGCATATGCTAGATACAAGTCTCTCACACAACATTTACTGGATGATTCTGAGTTAGTAATTCTTCGCCAACCTTATCTGTCCCACAGTTTTTTGTGAACCTAAGAAAGGTGGGGTCAGGTATAGCACCTTAAAAAAAAACCATGGGCTACATGTTATTTTTTTTAAATGCTAAATAAATCTGGATTAGTAGTCATGCATGCCAAGTTTCAAACATGTAGAATTGTTACTCACTTACATTCTTGTATGTCATCTGTACAGGAATTTTAGTAATAAAATAAAAATCCAAATGTTTTACCTTAGATTGTCTTAACCTAGTCAAATACTGCTAGGACTATTTTAAATAGCATATTTTAGTATAGATTATTTTTTAACTATTTGTCTATCTTTATAGATTTTTTCTAATAAAAGACATTATTGAAGGATGAGCTATTTTTCTCTAATTGCAACTGAAAAATTATGATATTTAGGCATTGTTACTTTTTTCAACAGCATTATTTACTGAGTTGCTTGCTCAGACAGATATCTTCCCTTAGTAAAATATTCAGCTGGGAGCACGAAATCAAAAGTTCTTTTGGGGCAATAGCATCTACACTGATTTTTCTTGTGTTCTACTTCTGCTAATTTAAATATGTATCATTGTATCTATGTATCTGGTTTATGTACAACAAGAACATAAAACTGATATGTCTAAAAAACCCATTTGTTATAGGAAGCAACTTAAAATTAAATGCCAGGCCTGCATTTTGGCCTGCCACACTTTCAGCTATTCTACTATGCAGTTTTCTGTTGTGGGTAAATGGGAGGGGGT
>JANHFT010000938.1:200326-220370 GCA_032467955.1 Pseudoxenodon macrops | reverse complement strand
GATTTGTGGGTGTGAGGGCAGGATCTTGAACTTTCAACTAAGGGGTGGAAACCTATAAATCTTCAGATTTGGGTTTCCACAGATTGTGCCAACATGTCTCTCCTAATAAATTGGACCTTTGAGGAAAGCTTTGCCTTGGAGTCTGATCTGTTTAGGGATGATATTTGGAACGCTGACACTAAAATTTTACCAGTCATTCCATCTAATCAAATGTGATTACTGACTTGTGTGACAAAAATGTTGCAAAAGGCAATTATGGAACAGTATTGCAATTTTACCTTCCAGAAATAATATTACCAATTACTTAATGATTCCTTACATAGACTCTAGGGATCCTGTCCAATAGTGGGCTTTCTCATAAACATTTCATAATTGTTACTGCACCAATCAATTTTACCCAAGCTGAGAAACCAGCAAATTGTTAATTTAAGTCAACTGGTTCCAGCAATTCTCAGTTTTGTACTTGATGACAGAATAGATTGTAATTGCAAAATGAGTTCTTACTTTGTTATCACCAATAGGTCCCTTTAAAGTTCAAATACTTATCAAATCCCAAACTTTCCAGGCCATATTTGTCATCCTTGACTTGGGTCTAGAGGTCCAACTTTTTATTATTTATTCATTTATTTATTGTCCGCCCCTCTTACCATAGGGTAACTCTGGGTGGTTTAGAATATTAAAATATTACATTATTAGCTGTTTCCAGCAGCAAGTTTTTTTTCCAATGCAGGAAGGCCAGTTCTTCCCTTTTTATTGTTTGGGAAAAGATTGCTTACTACCTACATAAAAATATATGCTAAAATTATACCACAGCAGACTTAGATAGCATAAAATGACTGCAAGCTTTAAAGAATGTCTTGCTATATAGAATATCCTGGCATAATCTTACCTATGGCAGTCTACAATAGAGTAAACAGACTACAGATAGTCCTCAATTTATAATAGTTCGTTTAGTGACTGTTCAAAGTTACAATGCCACTGGAAAAAAAAAAGACATATGCCATTTTTCACACTTACCGTAAGTCCTTTGTAGCATCCCCATGATCATGTAATCAAAATTCAGATGCTTGGCAACTGGTTCATACTTATGACCGTTGCTGTGTCCCAAGGTCATGTGATCTCCTTTTGCAATCTTTTGATAGCAAAATCAATGGGGAATCTAGATTCACTTAAGGACCATGTTACTAACTTACCAACTGCAGTGATTCACTTAACAACTGTGACAAGAAAGGTCATACAATGGGGCAAAACTCACTTAACAAATGTCTCACTTAACAACATAATTTTTTGCTCAATTGTGGTCGTACGTCAAGGACTACCTGTTGTGAAGAACAGACTGTGTTTTAGAATGAAGATGTCTTTGGAATGTAGACCTTTTGCAGAGAATATATTTGGTTTGCAATATTGCTCCAGAGTGAGTTCTAAAAATGCTTTTCTCAATGTCATTGATCATTGCTTTTCAAATACAGCTGGAGTTCGGAGATAAAATCCACTTGCTAACCTGGGACATCACATGATGCAACTTAAGCCAGCAAGTGTTGGCTAGCTTCCCTACTCCACTTATTTATGCTTGTTTTAATAAAGGAAACTGGCCTGCCCTAAAATAAAATGGCATTGTAACCCTTGGCAAACATTTTTAGGAAATAAAAATGAAAGATGGTTGCTGTCCAATGCTTCATTTGGAAATGTGTCCACTGCAAAAAAAAAAGAAAAAAAAAGAATGATAATATTGGGATGGAAAAGAGCATTTTGGAGGATTGCAGGGAACCACCTCAGTATTTTTCCCCCCCTGTATCGGCATTTCTTAACCTTGGTCATGCCTATAAACGCAGGAGATAAGAAAATATTTTCCCCTTTAGCTGTTTAAGGATGTCTCGGACATACTGCCAAAATTAAAATCGACCCACTGTCCCCAAAACGCTTACTTACTCCTGGCATGAGTTATCTTGAACACAGACAATTTTCTTCAAAAAGAAGAATGTGTACAACATCAAACACTTCCTGTTCTAGTGAGAAACATTTAAAGGATCTTTGCAGAAAAATTAGCATAAAAAAAAGAGCAGAGTCAGTCTGAGGCAGCCTTTGTAGAACCGCATCTTAGCTTGTGAGGGGTAGCATTTTGTGACCAAGGAATCTGAAAGTTCCCACCAGATGTTCTGTAATATGCTGTTGAGCAGAGGCCTTTGAAGGGTTTGGATACCAAATACCAGTATGAGGTTTACAATACCTAAGGAAAAAAAGGCCCTCTTAGTGACATGGATACCACGGGCTTCTTTGACATTCACAAAAAGGTTATCAAGAATTTCTGTCCCTTTAAATAACAAACACCAGTTGTTGTGGCTTGTATGTCTAATAAATGGCGTTTATAATAACTGTAAAGTAGAATATCCAGGTTATTGACATTATAAATGAACAACCTTAATGTTTTAATGCATGTGAAAGCCTAGGAATATGAAGAAGCAAGTGGCTGAATGCAAAAATCCAAGGCTTTGAAACCTGGAAAACATTAGGCACAGAATGGTACAGAAACAAACTGCAACTGGTTCACAGAATCACACAATGTGAGCATACCCTTCAGTTAGAACACAAGCACATAAAACAACCTTGTATATTTTCAGACCAAAAAATTAAGATTGATCAGATTTTTTTCAACCTCAGTTCCATGTAATTTTCCTTCAGAAATCAGTACTATTTTCTACCCTATTGTTACAAATACATCCCCATTTAAATGAAACTGAAGAAATTCCAGGATAGTAGAAATAATGTACAAAAAATGGAATTTATTAATTAAAGGAAGCCAGTTTACAATGTGAGACTCAATGTGAGAACCATTTAAAAGAGACAGACAGAACAGTTGACACCTATGGATATTGAAATGGAGAGCAGTAACCATATTCCATTAATTTAGAACTATAATAAAATAATCCATGGAGTACTATGAATTATATGCAGCATCTCATATCTGGAGTTCTAAATTTGGAACTTATTTGTATGGTGTATACAAATACCACCACATAAAGATATTTCTTAGCAGGCAATAGAATATTCCCAAAGAAAGATTTTTAAAAATCCCCAAATACATATAAAAACAGTTAAGAAAATTGATAAAAGTGATCTTTATCACCTACTTCTATGTCTTATCTGGAATGAAGTGCTAATAAATTTATTAGCAGCTTATAAAAGGTGAAATCTGTAAAACATGTTGGTTTTGAGATGAAAGATGCAATGGTTGTTATGATTTGCACTCTTTTGCAAAAAATTCTAGGGAGGGATTTTGCAATCTGTCTTCCACTGTTTTCCAGAGTTTCCCAAATTTATGTTCATTGTGTCAATGACACTATCTAACTATCTTATCATCTCCTTCTGCCTTCCTTCAATTTTTCTCAACATCAGGATCTTTTCCTATGAGTCCTCTCCTCTCATTTGGTGGCCAAAGTATCTGAGCTTCAGCTTTGGTATCTGTCCTTCCAAAGAACAATCAGGATTGATTTCCTTTAGGACTGGTTGATTTGATCTTGCAGTCAAGACTCAAGAGTCTTCTTCAACACCACAGTTCGAAAGCACTTGAATAACATGGGGAACGACAACCCAAGTCAAAGGGGCAAAAAGGGGGAGACAGGGTGAGAAAAATAAAAGGAATCGGAAGACTGGGGGGGAAATCCTTTCCTTCCTACTCCTCGGTCTTCACAGAACGTATAATCTAACTAGAAGATTCACCAGCAATATTAAAATACGAGCTATGTTGACCAATTAGAAAAAGACAGTTTTTAAAAACAAACACTTTCATCTTCCCGCTGTTCCGCACCGATGTCATCTTCCCTCCGAACCAATAGGAGGCAGCGGAGAAGTACAGAAGCGAAGCCCAAGGGTTCATGGGTAATGTCGTTTTTCAAGAGCAGCTTTAATTACAACCGCCTTGAAGTGAACTCTCTTTCCCACAAGTCGCTTCTGGATTTTTTTTTTGCTCCTGCAAGCAATTTCGGGAAAGATATCGCACAGCTGATTCGCAGCGTCAGGCCTACTGCTCTTCTCCCCCTCCCCCCCGTCTCACCTGCTCGCTGCTTCACAGGTGAGAAGCAGAAAGGCAACTGCATCCTAACTTGTGGGTGGGAGGGCTGTTCCGGACTTTACCTGAGATCCATTCTCAGTGGCATTAGCGAGCCTGGGAATAAAAGTCTTGCGGTTCCCGAGATTATAAGAATTTATGCGGATAGATGCTAAAGATTAGGTTTGTTCTCGCTCTTAGAGCTGCGGACGAATTTCTGACTTTAGAAAAGTTAGTTTTTGTAAATACCTATTTCCCCCACTTCTGTAGGGTATATTAAACGCCTGTAATTTTTCATTTGTGTACTGGACAAAAAGCAGACTAGTTTATGTCCCGGATTATTTTACCTATTTTATCTGTTTAAAGAATGCCAAAGCACTCGTGCTTGTTAGCGTTTCTATTATTGAAAAGGACATTCTATCAGAGCAGATTTTGCTTCCAGAGGAGATGACTCAATCTCACATAGATTTCCCCCCCTTATAGATGGAAGAAGAGAAAACACTAAACAGCATGAAAACACAGAGGAGCATTTTGTTGCCAGATGACCAAATAACAGTATTACATCAGCAGATGATGGAAAACCGTGCATCCTATCGTCAGAAACTGCAAAGTTCCCAAGAAGCACAACACCGTCAGGCAATACTTGTTCAAAAGCTACAGGCAAAGGTAAAAAAGGAATTCTGTTACCAGTGACATCCAAAATAAAGTGGTGATGTTATCTTCTTAGATGCACAAATAAATAAAAGAGTTACTGAGGTGTTACTGGGGCTGTGCAAGACTGAAGGAGAACCTTATTCAAATTCCCACTCAGTTATGCAAATTACTAAGGAATTTGTGGATAATCCTGTCTTTCAGCTTAACCTCCCCAGAATATAATGGTTGTGAGGATAAAATTGGCAGTGGCAATACTACTTTTAAATTGCTGAAAGAAAAGCAGGATATAAATGTAAAAGATACATTTAAAAATGACCAGCTTGTGCTTGAAAATTGTTCTAAAAGTGGAATTTATAAGTGAATATATGTACGTAGGCATCTACGTATAAGAGAAAGCACAAAAAAATGTTAATTGATAACAAATGTGAAACTCTTTGAAATGTGCTGTAGCACACAAAAAGATGTACACTAATTTTCTGTTTGTCAGGTTTTGCAATATCGAAATTGGTGCAAAGAATTAGAAAAGCGTCTGGAATCCAACAGTGTGAGTAATATCGGAAGTGATTACCATGATTTTTGTAATTATGTGTTAATAACAATGTGCCATGCAAAACAGAGGAAGGTGCATGAAGTACATCCTATGAAATACTTGGTGCTCTCTGAGCTTAGTTGTTTGCTTGCAGACATTGTATTATTTGAAGGTAACATCAGTGCTAGTGAGTGTGAAGTTTACTCCTTCTTTATGTATATAAGCTTGCCCTTCAGTGTTGGTGGTATGTGCGTTTTTCCCCCCTTGGTAGTTCCTTGATTACAGTATTCTTTTCTGCTTGTTTGTCTGGTGTCTGGTGATAAACCCTGCTTATCTGGGTGTTGGCTGCTGGAAGGGCTGTGTTCTGATCTTTTTGTTTCCTTTTTAGCTCTTTGTGGTCTTTTGAATAGTGTGTAAATATGGTTGATTTATGTGTGTCAATTGATGGCTATGTCTGAATGCTAAGCTCCCAGGAATTCCCTACCATTTTGGATTTAGTTTGGTCTAGAGTGCTCATTGTTTTCCAGTTAAAGTTTCCCAACTCTCACAAGCACTGATGTTGTTACCAAGTTGGATCATGAAATACCTGCAAGCAGATAACCAAGCTCAGAAAGCACCAAGGACTCCACAGTTCTGAGCTACAAATATTCTGTTTTGTCCTGAGCACCTTTTTTCCTTGGCTTTGTGTCCATGGGATCCTACCTAGTACTTTTCTGAGTTGGCTAAAATGGATTCTCCTTTGCTTTCAATTTCTCATTCTGAATATCTTGAACCCTAAACTGACTTAATTTTTTCAAAATTCCCTTTGCTTTTATATCTTCAACCATCTTCCTTATTGGTTAAGGAAGAACTGTTCAGTAGAACTGATCCCCTTTCTCTTCTGCACCTTCTTAGAATGAAACAATTAGAAAGACCACTGAGAATATTTTTAGAATCTTCCAATCTTAATTGTTACCAACTGATTCAAGTAATTCTTGACTTCAGAGGTGGGTTCCTATCGGTTCTATCCGGTTCTATAGAACCGGTAGTAACTCCGCAATGACGTCATGGAGCCAGTTCTGTCGGTGTCTTCGTGGATGCCGCCAACTTGGATTTTGCTAATTTTTGCTTTTGCGCATGCGCAGAAGCTAGTTTTTGACTGTTACGTGCATGCTCAAGGCACGACACTGAGTGAACTGGCAGTAAGAAGATTCAGAACCCACCTCTGCTTGACTTACAACCATAATTAAGGCTAGAATTTCCATTGCTAAGCAAGACAGTTAAGTAAGTCATACCTCATTTTATGCACCAGTTGTTAAGCAAATTGCTGCAGTTAAATGATTCACATGGTTGTTAAGTGAATCTGGCTTCCCCCATTGATTTCGCTTGTCCGAAGCTGTTTGGGAAGGTTGCAAATGGCGACCACATGACTCCAGGATGCTACAACAGTCATAAATACAGATCGGTTACAAACACCCAAATTTTTATCATTTGACCACAGGAATACTGCTATGGTTGTAAGTGTGAAGACGAGTCATGAATCACTTTTTTTCAGTTCCATTGTAACTTTGAATGGTCGCTAAAAAATGGCTGTAAGCCAAGGACTACCTATATTCAGATGGTGAATTATCAATGATATTCTCCCCTGAAAAATCTGGTACAGGAGGCCATTATCCTCATCTGATTGGTGGTTTTCTGGACAGCCTCCCAATAATACTCCTTTTCTTGTATTCTTACAAATATGTTCTTGACTGAATTCTCCTCAAATTCCTGAGTCTCAGTATGTGGGTGCACATATAATGCCATTCCCCGTTACCTTTTGTCTGGTGTATTCCTTTCGAATATGTTTCATCTTCTTTCCTGGCATTCCATTTATGAATTTCATTTTACCAATTTTCAATAATATCTTTCAAATTGTATTTGCTTTTGTGCATTCTTCTTTGACATCATATTATGTGCATTTCTATTGGTCCACTGGAATCCTCACATTATGTGTTTTGACCCATATCTTCCTATACTTTTATGCTTTGGGCACTTCTACATCCTGCATGTCTTTCCCAGTTCTATTATTAGTATTTGGCATAACATTGTTTTCTGAATTCTGATAACCATCCCCACTTCAGAGCCATGCACTTAGTTTAATTGTAATTAAATTAATATGGCTTAGCACTATGCCACTGATTATCCATCTGATCAGTGTTTTATAATCTGATGTTTAATTAAGACTTTGTTTTCTCACAAAGGATTCTCATCCACATCTACGGGATCACAAAGTGGAACAGAATCTAGAAAATATATTGGTTCATTTGGAAGAAGAACAGCAGAGGTAAATTAAACCTAATTGTAGAAGTGTGTTGAGTAACAGTACAATTACAGTAAAGATAGTCCTTGCTTTATGATTGCTTTGTTTAGTGACTGTTTGCAATTACAACAGTGATGAAAAAGTAATTTTACATCCATTCCTTGCATTTATGACCTTCACAGGTCCATAAAACAAAGGAAACCTGAACATCATAAGCACAATTGTGGTTTCAGTTAGCAACTGATTCACTTAATGATCAAGTTGTCAGTCCCGATTTTGGTTGCTAAATAAGGAGTATTTGTACTGATGCTAGCTCATCTTCTCAGAATCATGCTTATTTGTTTAAACTATCACTTTTATATATCAGATGTGAGAATTTGGGTAGAGTTAATATCTTGCTTCGGAAACACTTGGACAAAGCCAATGAAGTGAATGGGGCACTCCAGGAAGATATCAATAAATTGACAGATGATTGGACAAGAGCCAAGACTGAATTAGAGCACAAACAGAGTGACTGGCACAAAGAACGGCAGGTAAGAATGCATTTGTAGCAAGTTTACAGAAAATGTAAGGAGAGTAATTTCCCCCCCTAGACAATCTTGTATTCCAGTTAAATAGAAATTCCCCATGCTTCAGCTTGAACAGATATTTGCTGATAAAGATTAAGAAAGTTGGTACATATTAAGTAATCAAACTAAGGATATAAACAAATGTACATGATTCTAGAAGTCAAAGATTGCTAGATTTTTAGGAAATGGGAACCAAAGTTTTCCCTTTCTTAATAATAGATCAGCTGATAGCCATATCTTGAAAGTTGATTCATATTACAGAAAAAGAATAGTAACGATAAAGTTCAAGGATATAAGCCTTAAAAAGCTTTTTTCTTTTTCTTTGAAAAAGTATCTTCTAAATTACTGTGGTGGGATAAAACAGAGACTATGTTGTCACTTGTAATTTTCTTGTTGTTTCTAGCTCTTTGAACACTATAGGCAATCTGAACATGATCGTATCCTTGGCATTTGGCGGCAAGTTGTGGCATTACGTCGGCATTTTTTGGAAATGAAGACAGCAACCGACAGGTGAAGAGGAATGGATTCTTCTATCAGATAAAATTGTATACACTTAAATTGTATGTGGAAACGTCCTTTTTCTATATATCAGTGAAAGAATGATGATGTGTTTCTTTCACTGCTGTATAAGAAGGAAAATTCTTACCTACTCCATCTCTCCTCTGAAAACTTTTGGTTTACTAGTGGTTGAGTTCCACTGTTTATAGATTGGTAGAACATGGTATTATTTGTTTTTACTCCAGGGATCTGTCTGAATTAAAAGCTGACCAAGTGAGACTTTATGGCTCTATATTGATCAATTGTTTCCATGTGAGCTCGGATGCACAGTTTTGGGAGACTAAGAATTTGGAAGATTCAGTCCTAAGAGGCCAGTTGCAGGAACGGCAACAACTTAGTAAAAAATTAGAGAAAATAGATAAGGAGAAAGAAAAATACCAGCAAGCAAAAGAAATTGTGACATTACAAGTCAAAGAAGAGTTTTCAAAGGAAGATCTTCAGAGCAGGTAAGTTCCATTGAAAAGGTCTAGTAATTGTTCTCACTGGTTGTAATTCTTTATTCAAATTATACTGGCTGTTAGTGCCAAAACTTTATCAAGGAAGACATTTTTGTTACAAATCATAGTAAGAATGAATTATACCAAATAAGAATTTAATTAGTAGAGAAAACTGGAAAGATAGTGTTAATAGAATGTGGGCTTGCTATAGTTATCCTGTTCTTTGTCATTTGGATTATTTTGTTTTCATTATTTTGAACAAACAGAAACCCAGTGTACAATAAATCAGTGGTGGATTATGTTGTACAAGGAAAATCTGCCTAATTGGAATGATCAAGGAATGTATTCATACTGATGTATGCCAAAACTAAGCTTACGTAATTTCTTCATAAATTTTGAATACTTTGATGCATTTACTATTGGCCCAAATAAATAATCAATATGATTCATTCTCTCTTGATAAAAATGCAGATCTTCTGATAATTGTGATATATGAACAATAGTATTCAGGGGAAAGAAGGTAAAATGCATGGCTTTATATATACACTGGTATATAGGCTATATTTTAAAGTAATATAATTTTGGAGATTTGAGAGGTTTTCTCTATTAAAAGGGTTTATGTACCGTAAGTAAAATCTTGGGCCATTATACCACAATTAGTGATATATTGAAAAGGGATCTTGGTTTCC
This sequence comes from Pseudoxenodon macrops, assembly GCA_032467955.1. Taxonomy (NCBI): domain Eukaryota; kingdom Metazoa; phylum Chordata; class Lepidosauria; order Squamata; family Pseudoxenodontidae; genus Pseudoxenodon; species Pseudoxenodon macrops. Next base: position 210,608 of record JANHFT010000938.1, on the reverse strand, counting down.
AGATGGTGGCATTTAGTTCCTGTAGGAATATTCTGTCCACATAAAAGTTTTGTTTTAGCACACTGAGAAAATGGATACAGGAATCCCTCTTTCTCTTTGGAAAGTTTATCAACTGCAAATGGTAACAAGATTGTAAAGTATTTTGCTCCTTCAAGAGATTAATGTAAATTATATAATTAGACCCCCCCCCCATTTTAAAAATGGGAGCTTTGCTGAGAAGCTGGGATTTCTAAATGCATAAAAGTATGTGCAGGATTCTCGTTCTCATCTTGAGCTTTCAGGGACAATGAGCCACTTTTAGAAGCAACAAGGTAAAATTGTATTAGCCAAAATATCTTAGTCAGTAAATATTGCTCTTTCTTTTCTCTTTTTCAGAGTGTTGGAGTTGACTGCTTTGCTTGAAGAGTCTCATAAACGGAATGAAGAGAAGGAGAAGACAGTGAAGGCTCTAAGAGAGACGGTGGAAATTCTGGTATGTTGTCAAGGAATTAGAGAAAATCCAGTGGAAGAGATACTCAGTTCCTTGATTTGTTACCGTTTAAGAGACTTTCAAAAGCCAAAAAATATTCAGTTCCTTGATTAAAAACTCAAAGCTTACTTCATGCAACTTTAGTGATAACTGCTTTCACAAGTTAAATGTTGGAGCACAAGATGTTTTGGAAAGAAATGTACTATTTTCTACAACAGTAAATACCTAATGTTTATATAATTATACTATAGGAATGGGAAAACAGGTTGTGCATTTATAAAGCCAAAATTATTTTTGCTAATGGAGTTCAAAAACATGTATGCAATATGTAAACTGAATATCAATTTTAATAGCTAGTTAAAAAGTACTAATTTTCCTGTACTGCTCTGCAATCCTGTGATACTTGATGGATTTGCCTACAGGTAGAACTCCTTTTGGTATGCTTTCATATATATTTTCGGCACTGAAATATGTCCATTGTAGTTTTATTGATATGTTGTGATTCAGTATTCCCATTAAATTATGGTCTAAGTCCAGATGTTTGTGAGAATTCAGATTCTATAAACAGTGATTTAATTCTAATACTTTATTTTTTTCAGAAGGCTAATAATTTGAAGATGGATTGTGACCAAACACCAAGCAAAGATATCAGTGAAGAGATATTTTCTCTGCAACATATATTAACAGAAATTACCCAGGTAGTATAATTTGGATAGCTTTTCATGATTCTGTTACTTTTTAAAATATAAATTAAATATCAAATTATTTTGCCAGAGGTACACATTTGGACACCGAAGAGCATACTTTGTAGTGTATGGCTGGCCTTTGTCCACTCATAACATAACCACTGTGACCAATCACAAAAATATGTTTATTATGCAGCAGGCATTACATTATAGACCTCCAATTTACAAAATATAGAAAAAGCTTTATGCAAAAGATTTACTGATTTAAAATAATTCCTGTTGTTATCTCAGATTATAAGGGTTTTTAATAACAAAAAAATCCATAGTTTTAAGTCAAATCAAATCAAAGTAATATTGCCCTCCAAAACACAGGTACTTTCCTGTGTTAGCTGATTGCTTATACTTCCATCCACCACCACCACATCTCAAAACCTGCTGAAGAACATAGTATTGATATTTTTTTAAAGGCCAACAAAGTGTCATCCTTTGTTCGAGCATAAATAAGGTGGTTTCCTATTGAAGGAGTTTTCTGCCCCCCCCTTTCCCTTGACTTTTCATGAGGGAGGACTTCTTTCACTACCCACTTGCCTTTGGTCAGATCAATTTTATCTCGCTTACCTGGTACCCAAAGTTAAAGAGACTTGAGCCATAAAAATATTTATAGTTAATAATCATAACTTTGAATTGGACCTAGAAGCCTTCTGGTAACCAGTACAGCTTCAGCAAAATTTGTGTTATTTTGCTCTCCTTGTATTAACCAATCAGCAGAGTCCAATCAGAGTGGATTGTCACTCACTGGACTCGCTTTTAAATAGATTGGATAAGCATGGCGCTGGACTAAATGACTTACAAGACCCCTTTCATGTTATATTTTCTGTTATTCCCCAAGGAGAGGTAGATTGTTGGCTATGGGTTTCTTATGTGTTTAGAAGGAAGACAATGCCTATTTTAATATATTAGAAATATGTTCATAAAATTGTTTTGTATTTAATAACAAAATAATCATATTATATTGTTACTTTGAGACACTCTGGAGAACATGTTCCGTTGTTTCAGAAAAATCTATCTTCCACTATGTGATGATAGTCATTTAAATGGGAGAAGTTGTTTCATATTCCACCTGTCATGTAAGTCATTACTTGGGAAATGTAGACACTCTCTTTACATATTATTTGGATTTAAGGTATTTGGAGGAGCTGTTATCAAGGTTATGTTTTTTCAATGTTACATCTCCAAAATTCAGCATTGACAATAGTGTCATTGTTCATGGAGAACCTGCTTATTGATCTACATAATCAGGCTGTTATTCCACAATCTCATGAATTGCACGTTTTGCTGGCAGGTTAATTCTTATAAACAGTACTCAGCATATGGATAGTGGATGGTTCTGCACAGAACTCGGTAAGGTTCTGTGCAGATATAAAGTATGAATAAGGTTAAAGACTTATTGTCCACTAGAATCTTTCACAAGAGTAGAACCTACGTAGGAGATTCTGGAAAGGTGTTGGTTTTAATATGAAAAACTAGCAGAGTGATACTGGTTTGGATTTCAGGCACTTATTAGTGAGAATGATGCAACAATTGGCATCAGGCAAGTTGAAAAGTATGCTGATCCATGTGGTATTGTGGAACTGAATACTGGTGATTCAGATGGGACCCTTCTTCTTTTATGTGATGTACTTGCTGGGAGAAGAAATCAAGTTGAGGTAAGAGGACTGATAAGGATACTTCTTTCTCCTATAAAACTTAAAACATTTGATCTCTGTAAATATTTATTCACTCTCCATTCTCTCATCATACGTTTCTGTTAAGCCTTATTTTCTTGGGGTTCCCCCCCCCCCTTTTGCAGCAATTGAGGCAACAGGTATTGGAAAGTCAAGATTCTGCCACCGCTTTGGAAAAGCAACAAAAGCAGCAGGAAGAGCAGTGCAGCTTCCTAAGAGATAGGCTAGAACGACTAGAAGGAGAACGAGACACATGTGCAAGCCAGCTTCAGCATTTACAGACTGTACTGGAGACTTACCGTAGGTATGCATTAGGTTTGCTTTCTCTAGCTTTAAGGTATCTTCTCCAATTTGCAGCCTTCAGATGTGTTTTGTTTGCAATTCCTGGAATTCTTTTGCCTCCCCCGATTAAGAATTTTTCTAACTTTAAGATATTTTCTTCCAATTTGCGGCCTTCAATTCCTGAATTCTTTTGCCTCTCCTGATTAAGAATTTTGAGAGCTGTGGTCTCAAAATATCTGGGAGATTCCAGTAATTCTTTATTTTTTTAAATATACTACTACCTGATAACTCGGCGTTGCCCAGGTATTTGTTTAACCCAATCCTGTATTAGACAGGAAAAGGAATGAATTATATCTATAGTGTCAAATCAATCCCCCTTATCAAAGGGAGCCCCCTTATGGAGTACTGTGAAGCCGTTACCATGGCAACTCCACTGTGCTGTACAGTAGAAGCCATTTTAAGGCACAACAGACTGTACCTTAACAGAACTTGAATCCAAAAAGCACACTACCACTGTTAAAAGTACTGTGATTTGACACTAGATATAAGTCATTCCTTTTCATTTCAATGGCCCAGTCATTCCACACACACACACACACCGAGGGCTGTTAGGGATGTCTTACCCCCACAGTACTACTTTCCAGAGAGTAAGTAATCTGTGTACCAAGCTTGGTTGAAATTGCTCGAGGCGTTCCAGAGTTATACTGGAACATACACACACACACAGAGCCATTTTTATCTATCTATCTATCTATCTATCTATCTATCTATCTATCTATCTATCTATCTATCTATCTATATCGTATTAATATTAACATTTACCTTATATATGTATCTGTTGTTGCCATGTTAGTTATTATTCATTTCCAGCAGTATAAGCAGCTATTTAACTGGAGGCTGCTGTTTCACAGTGATCATGAAACCATGGACAAATCTAGAGTGGAACTGCAGCAACAGCTGGAAATTTTGGAACAGGAGGCCCAGCATTTACGCCAAAGTAACACAGAGCTACAGCTGAAAGGAGATATGGCAGATGGAGAGAAAGAAGAAAAACAGGATGAATTGGAAAGGCTAATACGTGAGAGAGAATACATGTGAGCTTTTTTGCTTGTTTTCTTCACACATTCCCCAAAGAGCAATAGTTTGCCCTAAAAAAATGACCTGCTCCCACATTATGCGTCTGTTCTCTTTTTAATGTAACTTTTTCTCATTCATTCTGTTGGAAGATTAATTTTCTATAAAGACACATATATTTATCTACTTGTTCTAGTTGTGATTTTAACATAATACCTTTTAGTAAGTTAATGGTAGTGTTGACTAGGTTACCAACCTTAGTGTCAGATGAAACATATCCTAAGAATTAAGGTAGAATGTAGTCAGTTTGGGCACATTTTGGCTAGTATACCACAAAAGCAATTAAACCTTTACCTATGATAGTCTCTGTAAGCTGCCTTGCAAGGTAATATACTCTTGTATGTATATTTAGAGCATGTATATTTAAAACTATTTAGAAAATATATCCAGTATATTGACACAAGCTGCAATGTTTCAATATTCCAATCCTGGAAATAAGCATCTTCAGTTTATTGATACAGCTTGACTTTTCTCTCTATTCCCTCCCATGTACTGTATTTGAGTAGTAAAATTTTGTAAAGTTTACTACTTTGAGTGAATTAGTAGTACTTTGGCTGCAAAACCAGTTTTCACTATTCTTAGGACAGTTTTCTTAGGGCAGAATATGAAACCTGTACCTCTTGTTTTAATAGAAAATACATGTATAGTCTCCTTTTTTAATTTTTTTTTTCAGTCAGGAAGATCAAAATGCTCTTGAAGAAAAGCATTCGTTAATAAAAAATGAATTGATAGCTACAAGAGAATCATTGGAAAAATCTCATCTTGATGGAGAACTGATGAAGCAAGAAAAATATGAACTTGCTTTAGCATTAGAGCAGGTACTATTAGTGTACTTTTCTTGTTGAGACCTTATACTTCAACTTAAACTGGAAATGCATAAAGTATAAATGTCATATTAAATGTTATATACTATACCCTTTCCTCCTTTACTAACTACATTCTGATCCTATGACTTGATAGTGAGGCATTACTTACTGAGTAAGTGAACAGTGGTGTGAAGATCATCAGTAGCTGTTGCCTTATTCAGATCATGTTCTCTCATAGAGTGTCCTCTCCCCTCACAGGGCTGAAATATTGCTTAAACAAGCTACCTCTTCTTGTGCTGCTTCCTTTAAAAGCTCTAAATACAAGTTAACAAGCTCAGCTCTGCGACCTTAATTAGTTGATCAGAACCCTCCTGCTGGCTGCAATGCTGCCTGAAACGTGCAGGACCTTAATTAGTTTTACACTGAAGGTTTTTGTTATCAGGCACAAAATGTGGTGGTAAATGCATTTATTGGTCGATAAAAACATTAAATGAGGAATGGCTGTAATGGTCAGGCTAATAAAAAAATGTAATTTATGTTATATATTTCCTGAGATTTATATATAATTCCAGTTAATAAGACTTGCATTCCCTCCTTATAATAAGTGGGTTAAAATATAAAAACAACTTGTCCCATTCCAAGTACGGTATGTTAGGCATAGAAGTATGTTATCACACAGAAGGCAATTATAGCACCATCTTTTCCTCTCCTTAACCCCAGTGCTACTCACGAGATTACATTGTTTGGCCATAATTGGATGAACAGAATTTGGCGCACGTTCAAGCCACTGAATAGAAATTTATCATAGTGATTAATAGATGTTTGTTTTTGATGTGTTTCATTCTGCAAGGCTGAAGAGTCTCTTGCAAAGCTCACCAGTGTGCACAATAGGCTGAAGGCAGAAACTGCTAACCTTCATGATACGGTTACAAAGTTGAGTGCCCTTAATGAAGCACTAGCACTGGATAAAGTGAGTTTAAACCAACAAATTTTGAAGGTAAGAATGTATTCTAGATCCATTGTTTCTATGCTGAACGGCATGTAGTATGAAAATAAGGGATATGTTAATTCAGTGATTGTGTTCAACTCAGAATAAAAAACAAGTGTTTCTTCAAGCTAAGATTATCTTTATTAATTGTTGGTCTTTCATTACATTCAGTTAGAACAAGAAAATCAGGCTCTCTTGGACAAAGTAGATTGTGTGGAAAGGAAAGGGGCTTCCTTGAAAAAGCAGCTTAACCAGGCAGAAAGAACAAATGAAGAATTAAGTGCAGAGAAGTTTCGGTTGGAACAGTTGCTGCATAAGGCTGAGGAGCTGCAAGAAAGTTTACAGAATGAATTGAGAGTGTTAACAGGTGAAAAGGAAGAGACAAATGAGAAGCTGAGTCAAGTGAGTAATAAAAGCTAACCTGCATAAATATATTAGAGCATTGTTTCCTATGGCAGAGGTCGATGATTGGAGTACAATCAGGCAGGAGCCCAGCAAAGTTTAGTACATTAATTTATAGAAGAAAGTTGGCCTGAGGTGCCAGATGTTTTTATTGTGGGGAGGGATGTTTTTTTGTTGCTGTTTTTATTTAGTAGTAGTAGTAGTAGTAGTAGTAGTAGTAGTAGTAGTAGTAGTAGTAGTAGTAGTTTGCAATATTGGCATCTATATACGTTCTTTAAATAGAAGTACATAATACAGTTTAAATTTAAAGATGTAGTAGATTTTAGTATTTGTTTTATTGATTTATCCAATGGGTAGTATACAAATTTTTATACAGTATATAAACAAATAATGAAATAATGAATATTTCCTTTTTTACTATGGTATCTATTGAGCCTATTTTATACTAAACATTTTTTTTGTTCTTGTAGGTACATCATCAGAATGAAACCTATCATACTAATTTGGAACAAGCAAATCAAGAGCTAATTCATACAGGGGAAATGCTGTTCAAGGCTTCTAGAGAAAAGGAATCGCTAATGCGTGAAAAAGCTGCTTTGGAAGTACGACTAAAAGTTATTGAGAGAGACAGACTGACTCTTACAGAGCAGGTGTCAAAATTTAGGTAAGAAAGTGTTGGATGAAGATTATTTGAATAAATCTGTTCATGGTAATCTGGATTCTGAAAAAAATCTTCATATTTCATAATACAAAGCTCTTGTATTAGAGATAGGTCTGCTCATGCAGAAAGCAATTTAAGAAATACATAGCAGTTAACATTATTATACCACCTCTTATACACCCTATTATAAGAGCTGTGGTGGCACAGTGGTTAGAATGCAGTACTTGGGCTACTTCTGTTGACTGCTGGTTGCCAGCAATTTGGCAGTTCGAGTCTCACCGGCTCACAGTTGACTTAGCCTTCCATCCTTCTGAAGTCGGTAAAATGAGGAGCCATATTGTTGCAGGCAATATGCTGATTCTGTAAACTGCTTAGAGAGGGCTGTAAAGCACTGTGAAACGGTATATAAGTCTAAGTGCTATTGCTATTATTCAAGCTTTAGCCAAGTTTTAAATTATACATATAATCTGCTTTGCTTTCAAGGTATCAATACAGTGCACACACGCAAGGGTGTTCTTTCCAAATATTACCTATCTGGTATCAGCTTGACATATAGATATTTACTAAAGTTATTATTGTTTATATAGTGAGATTCTAGTTGGAGTACTTCAAATGTGACATTTTTTCTTATTGTGTATTTCAGGTTTCATAGTGTTCTACAAGAAAGAAAGTAAAGACTAAATGCCAATTTTATGTCTGATTCTTGTAGGTCAGGAAAGGATCTTTTGGAATCAAATTTCTTCCAGGCTCAACAGCAGTTATCTCAACTAGAAGTTACCCGAGATCAACTGGAAATGAAAATTCAGACAATCAGCCAGGCCAAAGAAGTGATACAAGGTGAGAAATAGTTGGAGTTTTCATGAAACAGTAGGATACTTATATTTTCCTTGGTTAACGGGAAATGAGATTAAGTATAAATTCAATTTCTTTTTTTCTTATTATTTCAGGAGAAGTGAAATGCCTTAGAGCTGAGCTGGAAGCTGCAAAATCAAAAGTTGAACAAGAGAAAGAAGAAAAAGCACAGCAGCTATCACAGAAAGAGCAGAAGTACCAAGAAACCTTCACTTACTGCTACGCTGTACATAAAGAAGAAATGGACACACTCTCTCAGAAGCTGGCAAGCATTTATACAGTTACTCTGTCATTGTTTCTGTCTCTCACATGATTGTTATACCTCACACTAAATTATACAACCATTTTTTTTCTTTTCTCCAGATTCTCTGTTTCGCCTCAACCTATGTGTTTTTTTTTCTGGTCAATTCTTTTCTTGGTCATTATATGTCAGTGATGGCTAACCTTTTTCTGCTCAGGTGTCAAAAGGTGCGCACGTGTGCCCACACCCATAATGTAATGACCTCCCCCCGTGCATGCATGCACTGCGCCCCTCCCTCACACACATGTGCTAAGGCCTCATTGAGCCTTCCAAATTTCTGATTGGCCCGTTGGTCTGTTTTTCGCTCTCCCCAGACTTTAGGAATCCGGGGGAGAGCAAAAAACGGCCCAATGGGCCAACTGGAACAAACTGGAATGAGGAGGGTGAAAATGGCCTCCGCTGACAATCAGCTGGCCAGCATGTGCATGAGCGCTGGAGCTGACATAGGGCAATGCCTCGCATGCCCTCGGATATGGCTATGTGTGCCACCTGTGGCATCACGGTTATATGACATTAAGGCATAGTATCTTATCTTTAGTAAACTTATTTCAAATCTTTGCTTAAAGGCAGAGCCTTTGCTTTAGTGGTTAAAGAAGAAACCATTCTTTTTCTCTCTATGTGTTGATTAGATTTTTGCCTGATGTATTTCTAGAAAAATGAACGTGAACGTCACCGAATAGAATTGGAACATGTTGCCAAGGAGAAAGAAGAGATTGAAAGTGTCTATGAAAGGAAGCTGTTGGAACTGCAGCAGAAGATCGCTGAAATTCAAACCCATGTGGAAGATGAGCTCATTAAAGCTGAAAATGCCAAACAAGAGGTAGTATGGCTTGTATTAGAACTTCCTTCTCCACTCTGAACACCATTAGGAGTTTAGACTTCATTCCTCAAAATTCTTTTCCCAGTATGGTAATTGCTGAGAATCTACATATCTGGAAGTTTCTGCTTCAGCCCCTTTGTTTTTCTCTTTTATTATATTATTTATGACTCAGATATACTAATGTGGAAGATTATTGCTACTTATTTTTTAGAAATTTTAATTTTTTTTAAAATTAAATTTTTTAAAGGGACATGCATCAGTGCACTAGCGTACCTAACCGTCCCTGTCTTATTGTTCCCTTTTATCCAAATCCATCTCATGTATTCATAATCTTGTTCATACTTGTACCTGTTTTCTAATATATTCTTGACAAAAATAAATAAATAAAATAAATATGGTAACTTTACAGAAGACAATATAGAAACTAATGAGAAAAAGTGGTTCCTTATGGAGGATTGACTCATTTGAAAGGCTCTAAATCTCCTTTGTATATAGAACCTTTCTGAGGCTATCACATGAGCTTTGAAACAAGTACAACACTAGAAAATATATATCTTGGGAATGGATACAAGAAGTAGAATTAAGAAAGCAAAGCAATCCTGCAAAATAGTCAGAAATTTTCTGCAAATCCAGTGACAAATAGCAGAATGGAAATGAAGACGTAGCATGTGTAGTTCTTCTCATGTTTTCAATTGAACCTTCTCAAAGATAGCTGTGGTGGTGGTGGATATTTAATGATAATAAACCCAGTAGCTGGTTTCAATAAAATAAAGGTTTGTAGGGAAATGTATCCTTTGACTACTTGGACATAGTTCTTTAACTGCACTGTCTCCCTGTGTCTTATAGAGAGCATATGTTAAAATTGGGGTGGAGGAATTTTAAAAATCCATCTAATCCTATGCCTAATGGATGATTCCCTGAATAGATTTTAGTTCTCCCTATATTTTGTCATCCAGAAGTATCATACAAGTCCCAGAAAAATAAAGGACTTTCCATTTTTTTTGTCAGTATAACAGCAGATGAACAAACAATAAACAAAACATATTCATTTGTCTTTGCCAACATCTTTAAAATGACCAGACATAAGAGGGAGGGAGGGAGGGAGGGAGGGAGGGAGGAAGGAAGGAAGGAAGGAAGGAAGGAAGGAAGGAAGGAAG
>JANHFT010000938.1:180327-194878 GCA_032467955.1 Pseudoxenodon macrops | reverse complement strand
AACAGTAATGCAGTCTTAGCAAGTAGTTTGACAGTGGTGAGGGAATTATTTGTTTAGCAGAGTGATGGCGTTCGGGATATATACAGTAGTGATTAGAGCAGTAACCATTTTCGGGTCCATGTTTTCTGCTTCTAGCTTATTCTCTTGTATTAATCTTCAGGGATGGAATAGTTCTTGATAAATTAGAAATATGTCGCAATTAAATCTATCAGAGAGTTAAATTGTTTTGGGGAAAATAAAGTTTTATTTAATGGACATAAAAAGTTATTACTCAAATTTTGAATTATTAACAGGATTTTAGGAACCGTCAAACAGAATTACTTGATTCACGTGCTTAACCGTAATTTAAAGATTTTCTTGATGTACAGGTACTGGCCGCCTTCTAGTGAATATTTTGAATAGGTAACTTATGTATATTTGGAAGTGATATATTTTAGCAAACATTTCATTTTTAAAAGATGACAAGCATTTTTGTGCAAGATTTACCTTTGAATGAATGCTGTCTCTAAATAATGTAGCTGTGGAATAATGAACAAGAAGAAAATAATTCTTTTTGCATTTCAGAATGAGCGGGGCACATTACAAATGACCAAAGAAAAATTCACACGGGAATTGGAGCTTCTTCGGGAATCATTCAAAGCTTCAGAACATCGAGCAAGTGCCCTGGAAAAGATGAATGAGTCCCTGGAGCAAGAGCTTCAAACAGCTCTTGCCACTCTCAGAAATAAACATGAGGAAATTGAGACTCATGAAAAGAGATTTGTGGCTTTGCAGAACAAGGTAGAGGTAGGAAGGGCACTTCAGGAAATTGTGGATCAGCTCAATGTTACTTTAGAAAAGAGAAATGTAGAAATAAAAGGCCAGCTACAGCAGATTAGGGATTTAGAGAATCACAAAGAAATGCAAAAAGATGCCTTAGAGCATCTCACTAAAAATCTAGAAAACAGAAGCAAAGAAATTGACTCCCAAAAAATGCAAATTGAAGAAATGACAATGCAAGATAAGATGCAAAAGACCGATATCAAGAAATTAAGTCTAGATCTAGAAGAGACTGTTCAGACTTTGAAATCCCAACAAGAAAAGCTTCAAAAACTACAGGAGTTATCAGAAGGCCAAAAAACAATAATTGAAAGCCTATCTCTGAATCTGGAGGAAAAAATCAAGGAAGCTAACATCAAAGAGGAGAAAATTCAGATTATAGAACATAATGAATCAGCACAAATTGGAGCTTTGCTGAAAGATCTAGATGACCTGAAAATAAAGATGAATGAAAAAGGTTGGGAACTTGCATCTCAAAAACAGCTACTTCAAGAATGGGAAGAACAAGGAGAAAAGCGTGAGAAAGCTCTTTGTACGAGCCTAGAACACATGAAAGCCATTATTAAGGACAAAGAACGGGAAATAGAATCCCAGAGGGAACAGATATCAAGTTTCCAAGGGCTTGAAACTCAGAAGGAAGAGCATCTCAGTGAGCTTTCTGAGAAGCAGAAGCAGATGACATTGACTTTGACCCAAAGAGAACAAGAGCTCAAGGCACAAGAAAACCAAATGAAAGAAATGAAAGAAGAAATCAAAATAGAAAGAGTGGCTTTTCATGAACATAGAGCAAAGACACAGGAAACTTTGGAGGAAAAGAACAGAGAACTGGAGTTCCAAAGGAAGCATGAAGAAGAATTGAAAAGCCAAATAAGAGTTCTACTTGAAGCTATCCAGTACAGCTCAGGAGTGCTAAAGGAGAGAGATGGTAATGCAGAGTTTCCAGATGAACAAATAAACGAACTGAAAAAACAAAAACTAAAGGAAACTACTTTTGATATGCTGGGACAACTCAAAATATTCTTTAAGAGGCGACAACAAGAAATTGAGTCCCTGAAAGAGCAACATGAAAAGAATACAGAAGAGAATGTAAGGTTAATAAAAGGATTGCAAGCAGAACTTCAACAAGCAAAACAAACTTTAAAAAATGGAGAATTGCAGATCAAATATTTAAAGGAGAAGAACCTCCAGCAAGTTCAACAACAGGAGGAACAGACAAAATTTATCTTGGATAAACTGCATCTCACTAGATCTTCCCTTCATGACAAAGAAAAGGAAGCAAAATCCTTACAAATGCGTATCAAGGAACTGTCAAAACAGAAAAAGGAAGTACAGCATACTGTTTTAAGTCTACAGCAGGATCTGGATAGGATTAATCGGTTGAATGCAGAGAAAGAAGAAGAGCTTCTCAAGCAAGCAGAACGAATCACTAAATACCAGGCTAAAGTAGAAGCCACACAAAGAGAACAAAAAAGTAAGGAAGATCTTTTGCAATATGAACACAAAAATGAGCAAGAACATGAAAAACACCCCAGAGAGCGAGAGAAATTGCTTGACCAAAAGAACAAAGAGATAAATTATCAAAATGAGAGAAATCAAAAACCAATGAAAGATGCATCTGAAGAGCAGCAGGAGCATCTCCAGCTTATACAGAAGAAAGATGATGAGATTAAATTGCAAAAAGGAAAAATTGAGCAACTGGAAGAGAGACTCAAAGATAAAGGGAGGGAATCACTAATCTACAGTGATCAGATAAAGCAAATAATTTCAGCTCTGAGATTGCATGATAACAAAGAGTACAATTTCCATAGTTGTATTGAGAAAGTTTTTATGTGGAAGGAAGAAGAAGTAGCTAAAAGCAAGGCTATTAAGGAAAAAGACCAGTGCTTGCAATGGCAGAAGGAAAAGATTGAACATTTGGAAAATGAGAAAATGATAAACAGACAAGAATTGAATCATATGATAGCTGTTCTAAAACAGACAGAGAGTGGTGAGATAGAATGGAAGCAGACGGCCCAGAAGTTGGATCGGACCCTTGCCCAAAGTGAAGAAGCTCTGAGAATTTTAAAGGAGGAAATGACTGTTACACAGAGCATGTTTTCAGAAAGGGATATGGATAGATTTCATCTCCAGGTAAGCATTTTATCTTAAAATGCATGCAAACTGTTGCAGGTCCAGCATATTTTATAAAGCATGTGAACAATAAAATTATATTTTATAAATTATATCTTATGATTTTTATTCTCTTTAGAGATGCACTGTTTATAAAGGGAAAGTGGTTTAAAATAAAATTTTCTTGGACTTTAAGATATAAATAATAAAGGAGAGACAAGGAGAAGAACCAAGAGGCTGAGTTAGATGTTGCTAAGATACTATATAATTTACACTCACTTCATATGAGCTCTCTTAATAACATAGCCATAATCTTTTTGAGGAGTTTGAGTGTGGATTCAAATATTAACATACTGTTGGAACATCCTGATTCTAGAAAAGACTCTTCTGGATATGACATTGAAATGTGCCATTTTAACTTTGAAATGCTTTGTCTTGATGTCAAAGTACTTTCAGGCACTCTAAATGACATATTCCAGGATTTGTTCATTTTGTAACAAAACATTTTGCACACCTACTGTACTTAATTAAATAAGCAAAGAGAATTATTTGTTTTCCTATAGGAACAATTGGATACAGCTTTCAAAACTCTGAAGAAGGCAAGGTTTATTATTGAAACTCTGGTGGGAGTTTCTGATCTGCTATGCAGTGAAAATGATATACCAGGGGTACAGCATAATGAGGCCGGAAAAGTAAGATAAGAACAGATATGAAACATGTGAGATGGCAATGCATCATATTTCATCAGGGTTTTTTGGCACTTTAAAGTATAACTTTATTATAATTATATATGCCCTTTTGCTTCCCATTCTATCAATCCTATTGTGTAATAAACAATAGCAGGTTTTTATGGTTAGTCTTTATTGATTTTTTTGCAAATGATTAACAGTTACTCCTATATGTCAGTTACATCCTACTGATGTAACTGACATCTCTACCTTAAGCAGTTAATTGCTTAAGATTCTGAAATGTACAATAGCAACATATTAAAAAGATTTCTTCAGAAAAAAGTCATGTTCCATCCATGGGACAAAATTGCCCTCATTTTTGAGTGGCTGTCAGACTGCCTCCTATTTTTTTGTATATATCCTGACCTTTATATTCTTATTTTGTACCGTATCATTTCTATGTCATGCAGGCTTTGAATAAAGAGGGACAGCTGACATGGACGGCTGAAAAACGACTCTTGTATAGGCGTTTACAACTACTGCAGGAAGCTGTGGCCAGTTTGGAGAATGATAAACATGGTTTAGAGAAGCACAATGCTCAATTGAGAGATGCATTGCAAGAGGTAAGCTTTTCTGTAAAGGTAAAATAACCAAGGTCAGCATTATTTTTCAGTGCAATGTAATCATATGTTAGCCCTCATTATACAGTGATTGGGTAAAGTAGTCCTTTGTCCTCTATAATGTGATCAAATTAATTTAAACTCTCTCATTAAAGAGCTTCTGATTGAATAACAAATGTGTAAGACAATCCATTGTGTCATGTTTTTATTGAATACAGTGAGTCTCACTGTGTTCAATATTACAAATAATTGTTCAATAAATATTACAAATACTGTTCAATAAACAATATTATTGAATATTGCATTATTTTCAGTTGATCAATGAAGTAATGGATTTTGCATTGTATCAACGAATTTTATAGGAGACTGTCAAGAGTATTTATGCAGAAGCTGAAGAAGTAGTGGGTCTAAACACAGTAAATATGTAAAAACATGGCTGAACCAAAATAAATTGTTATTTGATTGGGAGGATTAAAGCAATGACTTAACCCAACAGAAATGTTGTAATGAAATGAAATGAAGCAAGCAGTTCATGCAAGACAGCCCAAGTATACATGGTTGAAAGAGGGGGCATCTGTTTTTAAATCTAAAGTTTCACATAATTTCTCCAAAGATCTGCTTTATATATTCGGTAAAGATGCTGTTTTCAGAGTTATTTGTTTAACCAGAATCTTTTTTATCTATTAATAGGATTTAGATAAAGCTCTACTTTCCTATAGGCCACAGTACTGCAGTATTATAAAGGGTTCACAAACTTATCTCACAGTGTAGTTAATAAAATAAAACCTGCTCACTCTTTTTTTTTACTTCCTGAGTCAAAATGTATACCTACATCCTAACAAATAAATACATGTAAATATGAATCACTGTCCATCTTGAATACATAGTTGAAAGGCGGAGGATGCTTGAGAGTTCACAAAGTTAATACTGTATGGAACAAAACTGTGGCCGAATCTAATGTCCTGAATATTCTTATATGCATTACCTATTTTCAGAAATTTAGGGCTGTTGACAATGCATTGTTTTGTGCTTGATATTCTTTGCCTTATGTTCAGTAATCTGCTCAGTATCAGCAGTCAGTTATTAGCCCGTTTTACCTAATTTAGGATAACATTTTTGTTTCTCTTACTGATTGCAGGTAGAACATGAACGAAGGAAACTGAAAAGGAGTCATGGAGACTTTTCTTTAAGTTTTGAATATTCACAAGCTGACTCAGGGTCACAAAAGATTCTTTCCACTTCAAAGGTTTGAACATACATACATACATAAACAATGTTTATGCCACCCATGTCACCAAAGGCTTGCAATCATTAAATAAAAGTTACATAAAACAATCTTAAATTTAAAATTAGTTAAAATTAAATTGACCAAGATGAAGAGGAAGGGAACAAAGTGGGGTTTTATCTAATCCATTGGCCACCTACAGAATGATATGCCATTATTGGGGTCGCAGGTCAGTCAACAGAGCTATATCTTCAAACTCTTTCAGAAAGCCAAAAAGGTGGATGCAGATCTCACCTTGGGGAGCACAATGTTCTCCAGAAGCCACAGCTGAAGTTTCTTTTTGTCTGGAACCTGCCACCCCAAATTCTTTGAAGAAGACATCTGACACATATCCCTTCCCCCAGCATGGGTGGGGCAGGCTAGTCCCATTGGTATGAGACAATTCCTCCGATATCCTGGATCCATGCTATGAAGAGCTTGCATATTTTATTATCAGAAGTTGCACTTAAAACCATCCACTATTTCCTTCCCTTCCCATTATATTTAACTTGGGGGTGCTATGGCTCAGCAGTTAAAGACACTGAGCTTGTCATCTGGAAAACTGACTGCCCGGGTTTGAGACCCGAGCATCACATGACAGGATGAGCTTCCATTACTTGCCCCAGCTCTTGCCCAACTAGCAGTATGAAAGCATGCAAAGGCAAGTAGATAGATACCGCTTTGGTGGGAAGGTAACAGCGTTCTGTGCACCTTGGTGTATGCTGGCCACATGACCACAGAAATGTCTTTGGACAAAGCTGGTTCCTTAGCTAAGAAGTGGATATGAGCACTGCCCCTCACTTGGAAACAGTTGGACAAGGGAAACCTTTACCTTTATATTTAAACTAAAGTTCATAATTGTTGGGTTGAACCTGAATAAATGAGATAAAATCTAAACTGTATAGTTTTCTTTTCCTAAATAAGCATCTGACTGAATTTTCTCTTTCCTTTCTCTCTAGAAAGAAACCCAGGTTCTCCAAAAGCAACTGGCAGAGTTAAGAAAACAGGTGTGTATTTTATAATTGGAATACACTTAGGTCTTAGAACTGCTTTTCTTATCTTCCATTGTTGGAGAGCTGCACCGCCTTAGTAACTGCATTTTCAAAGATTCACAATAGTTTTTGTAAGCAATTATCTTAAAGGACAGTTTAAAGTAGAGAATCTTTTTAGCAACAATAAAACAGAACAGTTTGGGACATTTTGTCCTCAAAATCATTTTGTACTCTAATTTTTTTTAAATTCAAAATATTTTTATCCACGTCATTTGAATAATTCAGTTTTTGCTGTTGAATGCACTGTTTTAAACACACAATGCATTGTTATAAAATGTTAATTATGCACCATCAACTCAGTGTTGATTATTGTTGATCACATAACATTTTCTCAGAATTAGTAATATTAAATATTGCAATAGCACTTAAGACTTAAGTACTGCTTTACACTGCTATACTGCGCCCTCTAAGCCGTTTACAGAGTCAGCATATTGCCCCCACCAATCTGGGTCCTCATTTTACCAATCTCAGAAGGATGGATGGCTTAGTCAACCTTCAATTGGCAAGAATCAAACTCCTGGAGTGAGCACTGAGTTAGCCTGCAGTACTCCATTCTAACCACTGCACCACCACGGCTTAGATACGTTAAATAATAAATCTAACCGTTTTACTTTACATAAGATACTGTTCCTTGAGTTGAAAACTAGAAATTAAGTTCTTCAGAGAGAAATAATTCATTAGTCCTTGATGTCATTTGTTCTTGTTTTAGGTTTTTGTTCTACAAGCACAGCTATCACTGGAACGGAAGCAGAAGCAGAATTATATCATGAACTGTACTAAAACAAATCAAGAGCTTTCAGATTTGCATCAAGAGCTTGTAAACTCTTTAGCTGTTGTGGCTAGGAAACCTGAGGCAGCTGTTTTGGAATCAGAGACTCGCAGGCTTGATGAAACCTTGAATAACAGCTTCACATTAGGAGCTGTAGACTCAGACAGTGTCTTATCTGGAAAACATCTACCAAGCTCAACACCCAAAAGTGTTCATCAGAAGCCCACAAGGTAGCATAAAAGTGGCAAAAGCAAGAAATTACAGAGCCTCCAACACAAGCAAAGTTTAAAAAGTTGTTGATATGATGGATCCTTCCTCGTATTCAGCTAGCTTTGATATCCAGGGTCTATTGATCAGAATATAATTCCAGATTCTTTGGAATCAGTGAAGATCATCTCAATACAGCCTAAGAAAAAACAAAAGTAGTTGAAAGGCTGCGTATTAAGTGGCTGGAGATACGCAATGTGAAAATCTTTGGACATAACAAAATCCAAAGCCAGTGTATGAGAACTGAACAAAGAAATGACTCCTTGCAACCATTTCTGACAAGAAGAATGGAAGTTCATTTCATGAAATGAGTCATGAAAAAAACTAAACTCATAAAAAAAGATTTCCCACTTTGTTTTGTATAGACATATGGGACAGTACTTGATCAGAGAGAGGAATCTCAATCTCAACAGTCATTTTGGTTTAATAATCGTATTGATATAGATATCATTTCCTAAACTATTGTACAGCAATTTGGTATAAGATATATCTAGAGGGTTTTTATAACATTTTGTACTAAACAGTTTTCTTATAATAAAAATGCATTTTTATTTTTCCTTTCTTTGCTCAAATACTTCACATGAAGCTTTTCTGCTTTTTTGAGATTGTGGTATATATGTAAATAGATAGATAAAATGTATGCATGGCTATTTTCTACAAATACTTCTGGAGGTTTATATCAACAAGGAATATATAAGACACAATATCATTGTAATTAAAATAGAAGATAAAAAATAAGTACCAAAGTAATAAATTTAGTTCTTCAGTTCTCAGATATCCTCTGGAACTACAGTAGTCTCTTTTTACCAATTTCTAGAAGACCAATACTGTACTGAAAGTACTAAGTTAGAAGTGCAAACTGACTCCTTCACCTCATAAAACTTAAAAGAGATTACAAAAAAAATGTTGGAAGTGATGAGACAGATGGGTTGCTATAACAGAGTTGTTCCTGAAAGTACAGTAGCTACACCAATGGAGTTTATGGGTTTAAACCAAGAAGTAAAAACAGGCTCATGACCTAACAGAAAGGAAGAATTATCACTAGCATTTTGGAGAGAAAGAAAAAAGATAACTACTGAAGCCAAAACACATTTAGGCAGTTTACATATTGAAAATTTATTGATTCCAGAGTGAATTAAGTCCACTGAAGAGTTCCAGGATATGTCCAGATTTCAAGGATTCATTCCTATTTGACCAGAGGAACATGGCAACTCGATAATAGACATGGACATGCTTTGTGAGTTGACATTTATATTCCCAGTAAGGTCAGCCAAGGTATGAAACTCTTCCTAGCTGTCCAGTTAAAGCAGGGGTGTTTAACACAATTTCATTGAGGGCCGCATCAGGGTTGTATTTGACCTCGGGGCCGGGGGACATGGGCAGCTTGATGTCACTCATCAAGGCTCCGTTTTCAGCAGTGACAGCCTCCTGCAGCCCTCTGCCAGCAAAAACGGAGCTCAGGGAGGCAGTCGTGGCCGAAAACTGAGGCCGGGCAGGGAGCACGCAGCCTCCTCAAGTTCTGTTTTCGCTGGCAGAGGGTTGCAGGAGGCCATCGTGGCCGAAAATGGAGCCTCCATTTTTGCTGGCAGAGGCACTGTGGGCCAGTCCACTGTTTCCAGGGCAGGCCTGCAGGCCAGATCTAAGCAGCCCACAGGCCGCATCTGGCCAGCGGGCCTTGAGTTTGACACTTCTGAATTACAGGAAGGAGACCCATATACCAGGCAGAAGCTATACAGAAGATGCTGGGGGAAGAAGATCACTTTAGTGACAATGGTAAAGGCAACCATAACCTGGAAGAAATCAACAGTACACCAAAAGCAGACAAGTGGTTGACTGTAGTGCTGGATGATGGGCTCTTTAGGTTAGATGGCACTCAGCATGCTATGAGGAAAAGCAGATATTCTTTTTGATTACTAAAGGGTATGATTTGATTGCTTATTAGTAACCTATGATTATCACTAAGTGTTGTATCTTATGATTCTTGTGAAGGTATTTTTTTCTTTTTTCTTTTATGTACACTGAGAGCATATGCACCAAAGACATATTCCTTGTGTGTCCAATCAGACTTGGCCAATAAAGAATTCTCTTCTCTTCTCCTCTCCTCTCTTCATGACATGGCTAGATAGAAGCCTTCAGAACTTCTAGTTACTAATGCTGCCAGGCAAGAAAAAATCCTAAATTGTTAAGGGAATCACAGTAGGAACATGGTATGTAAGAAGCATAAACATGGAGAAGTTCAACAATGAAATATGACATTAATCAACTACATATTGATATCTTAGGCATCAGTGAATTGAGCAATGACATTGTTCTCACAGGAAGGATATAGCAAAGACAGTACTTAGGTACAAATCCCTGGTTCTCTTTCAGCTAGATAAGTATTTCCTGATAAAGTTCCTCTTTCCTTTTTTGCTATTTGATCATTACAACTGTGAAATTAAAATATAATTAGTGACTAGCAAAGTCCCATTTTTTTAAAATTAAAATGTTGAAAAGCTTTAATTGCATAAAATTAAATTTGTAAATTACAATTTTGCTGTTTGATCTGCATTGGGGAAATAGAACTTATGGACATTTACAGAAACATGAACTGGGGTCAAAATGTGTATTTCCCAGTTTCAGATTTAATTCCCAATGTGGTATAAAACATCACTGAAACTTGAATAATTACTGCATGTTTGTGTTAACTTTTAATAGCTATGGCCTGGATAGTCCTGGAATAATATTTAATATATATTTATACTTCAAATTGCTCATCCCCCAAATGGATTAATTTAGAAGGAGAATATAGAAGTGTGCCTATATTCTTTGGATAAATAGGCAAATGCCTTGCAGAAGTTAGTTTTAATTTTTAAAAAAACACTTTTAAAAATCCTGGATTTTCTACAAGTTTACTATTGCGTATTCTATAATACTCTAATGCTATATTTTCCTAATAATAATCCCATCTTTCCATACCCACATTATGTATTTCTAATTTTCTGAGATTCTAAAAACTCAGCCCTTGGTTGGTTGGTTATTTCTTCCTTATATTCTAAGCCACCACTTCTTGCAACTAGTGGTCAATAGTTGCTTATAATGTTCTCATTAATCCTTTGCTCCTCTACAATTAAGAGAACTTCAGCTACACAGCACACATCTTAGTAACTGAACTGGGTATTTCAGGGGGACCCAGATGGCCACCACTATATAAACGTCCCTGGGGGCTGCTTGAGAGTTGCAAATGGAAGATCCTCAAAAGGAAAAAAAAATCCCTCTTCATGCTAGTATATCATCATATATATATGATACCTTCTTTCTCATCATTCCGCCAATTTATATATATAAATTGGCGGAATGATGAGAAAGAAGGTGGTTTATAACCATCCTGAAGGTCCATTCGAACTCCCCCCATGTCTAAACCTCTGAACATTAGAAACAAAACGGTGTAACGTTTCACACACACACTTAGACCCGGGTTAGACAAAAGATTCGCCGTTGCGCAACCTAAGACGTCAATTTACTTCAGCGTCTCAAAATTGCTCTGTTTTGGCGACGGGACAAAAAACACCCACAGATATCAATCAGCCTTTCTGATTCTGGGAGAAAGTCAGTACCTGTCGCCACCCCACTTGATAACTAAGGGAGGGCGGGGCGAGGGCCGGAAGTTCGTCGTGTCTTCTGGTTCGTGGGTGGGGGAGTGTCCATCATGGAGTCGCTCTGGAGGCTGAAGCGGTTCGATGCCTTCCCCAAGACGCTGGAAGATTTTCGGGTGAAGACCTGTGGCGGCGCTTTCGGTGAGGGGCCGCCGGCTGCCGGAGGACTCCAGGGCTCAGAGGGCTGCCGTTGGGAGGGAGACGAGAGGGGTGCCTTTTGGAGAGATCCTTTGCTAGTTTGAAGCGGTCCTAAGTTGAGGCATAGTGTTTGTTGCACATGCAGACAGATCGGATCAGCGTAATGTTTCATGTGTGAGCTGAAAAGAGTTTGGCGCATTTGTTACCGTTTGGTCTTGGGGTTTGTTTGTGAAGTTGGACCTTCCGCAGCTTTTGGTGATGGGGGAGCGAAATTGTGATATTGAAAAGTACCGAGGCTGAACTTAATGTGATTTTTCTTCTGTGTTATGTTCTCGTACCTAACCTTTTCTCAATGCCTGCAACAGCATCAATTCCGAAGGCAGTATGTGTGTTGTTATATATGTGCATTGAATGTGTGTGTATGTTTAAAGAAAATCCAGCCTAGGCAATTAGTGTTTCCATTTTTAAAAAAAAGCAAATTAATCTTTAAGAATGCACAGAATAGCCAGGATTGTGAAGTGATTGCTGGGTACAGCTTTGGTACCACTTGCTGGTAAGGAAGCTAAATATATTTTTGTAGCAATCTAACGAACTGTTGACTCTCTGGAGAAAAAAAAAATCAGACTCAGTAAACCATCTTATTCATTGTACTTTCTCCAGTATAGAACCATATGGTAGATTAGATTTGTTTTTAACTTAGATCTTTCAAGCCTTTGCCAGATGTTCTGTGTCATTTAATGCTCAGTAAAAATCCAAGAAAATATGTCTTCTATTGTGGACTGGTAAAAGGAGTCAAATTATCTTATAATGGCTTTCTTTTTCGTTGCTTATTTTAAAGTACAGTAATCTATACTATCTTAAAGTAACATAAAAACGAGACAAAGGATCCGAATTGATCCTGCAGAGATAATGAATGGATGCTTTTTGGTGACTCTATTGCTTGTTTAAAATTTAAATGTTCTGAAATATAACATCTCAAAACTATTTTAAATATTTTTAAATATATATAAAGCAAATACACCATCTCATTTAGGAGTTTTGTGTTTTTTTGCTATATACTACTTGCCATAATTTGTTTTTCACTTTTATTGATCCAAGACTGTATTTGTCAGATAGGTATGTGTTTCTGAATCTTTTGCTGCCCAGGATTCAGCACCACTCCTTTAAATATGTGCTGATAGATAGCTAACAATAGACAGAAATTTTTATTAAAGCAGCTTCCTGGAATCTGAAAAAATGAAATATATGCATTGCTTTTTAAGCATCCCTTTGAAAATGCAAGTTGATTGCTGCTGCTGGCAATGTTCAGCTGTCCTTTGGGACCTCTTTGAGCCTCAGAACACATTCACCAGCCTGGAGATCAAAAGTCAACAAGATGAAGGAAGACTTTAAAGGAAGCTTGCATCCTTCTTGGAAGAAAATAATATCAGTCTTCCATGGAGAATGAACATTTGCATGCAAAAGTTATAATAATATCTTATAAATAATCATATAAAAAGTATATATTCTATTGTATAGCTTTTAAAACTTATGGTAAGAATAATGGCTCGTTTAGTATATGAATATTTAACATTTTATTATTGAAGAGTAATGAATATTTTATTTTTTCACTTTTTTAAAGGTCTTAAAAACTTAAGAAGGGACTTTCCCCCTGATTTTCTTATTTTGTTGGTATAGTAAAAGCATTGCACCATATTGCATCTGAATAACACAAACATGTTTGTTTTACCAAATGATCCTGCATTAGGAAGTTTCATCAGGCATTTACTTTTCCACATGCACCTGGAGTGCAATATATCTTTTTCATATGTTTTGGCATACATTGTTTCTATGAATATAATATTTATATGTAAAAAGTTTCATACAAGGAATTATTTTTCATTTATACAGCAAATGTCAATCAGGTTATATGGTACTGCAGTCCAAGTTAGTTAGCTTAATTATTACTTGGATTGGTCCATCATTCCAAAATTTAATATTGATTCAAAATTTTATTAGTCAGCTTTTTTTCAGAGGTGGAGGGGTGGGAGGTAGTCTGCTAATTTGTTGTACCTAAAACAGCTGTTATATGGTCATAAACCAGTGCTCATTCCAGCTACATTTTTATGGACTAGAATTCAAACTGTTGGCCTATAGGCTGGATGTGTCACTCACAGGCCATACCCATCCCAGTTTTGTGAATTGGAAAAACGTCACAAAGCATCAAATGACAGCAATGTGACGCGGCGAATTTGATACCCATGGACTAGATGGATACCTTTGTATTTTAAATTAAAAGATGGTGTTGAATCCTTTTCTCTCAACAAGGAGTTCCATAGAGGCTAATTGGTTTCCTGAGAAATCTTCATATTTTCGTGCATTTTATAGTTCTGGGCATTTTAACTGGAGGCACTAGATCAGGGGTCCTCAAACTTTTTAAACAGGGGGCCAATTCACGGCCCCTCAGACTGTTGTTGGGCTGGACCAGCTTGGTGGGCGTGGCTAGGTGGTCATGTGACTGGGTGGGCATGGCTGGGTTATGTGACTAGGTGGGCGTGGCCAATTTAACAGTACATTAAACAATGCACACAAATTAAACTTTAATTTGTTTTACTCCTGGGAGGTGTTTTATTTGCTTTTGTTTGCATGTTGCTCTTTTCGTTGACTTTTTTGGTAGGCAATTCTTCTCAGTCCCAAGGAGGTGAGAAATCTATCTCCGTCTCTCTTCTCTCTCTCTGTCTCTCTCTCTCTCTTTCTCCCCCCCTCTATCTCTGTCTATCTCTATCTCTCTTTCTCTATCTTCTGGAGATGGGGAAATGTTTAGCCTGTTTTTTGGCCTCCTGTTTGCGCCCCGTTTTTTAACTTTCCCTGCCTCCAGAATGTCTCTGCAGGCCGAAATTGTTGGCCTTACCTTTCAGTTCCAGCCCACAGGGCTCGCCAAGGTAAGTCCTCTGCTTGGCCAAAGGGTGGGCAGGGCGATGTGGGTAGGGCAGCCTCATGGTTCAGCGCGGGCTGGATTAATGGCTTTAGTGGGCTGTAGTTTGAGGACCCATGCACTAGGTCAGTGATGGCGAACCTATGGCACATGTGCCACAGGTGGAACACGGAGCCACATATGTCAGCTCCAGCGCGCCTGTGCGTTCTGGTGAGTTGCTTTTCTGTCTTCCAGAGGGCGGGAGGAGGCCGTTTTCACCCTCCCCAGGCCTACCAGAAGTCCTGAGGTTTCAGTGA
>JANHFT010000938.1:154805-173325 GCA_032467955.1 Pseudoxenodon macrops | reverse complement strand
CTTCAGCAACAGAGTGGTCAATGCCTGGAATGCTCTACCTGACTCTGTGGTTTCTTCCCCAAACCCCCAAAACTTTACCCTTAAACTGTCTACTATTGACCTCACCCCATTCCGAAGAGGACTTTAAGGGGAGTGCATAAGTGCACCAACATGCCTACCATCCCTGTCTCATATATTCATAACCATGTTTATACATTTTATATGGTTGTTTGTTTCTTAGTCTGGTCTATACAAGTGACACAGGCATTGTGTATTTAGCAATATTAGGTATAGACTAATATACTGCTTCACAATGCTTTACAGCCCCCTCTCTAAGTTGTTTACAGAGTCAGCATATTGCCCCCAACAATCTGGCTCCTCATTTTATCGACCTCAGTAGGATAGAAGGATGTGTTAACTTTGAGCTGGTCAGGATCGAACTCCTGGCAATGGGCGGAGTTAGCAATAGCACTTAGACTTGTAGACCACTTCACTGTGCTTTACAGCACTCTCTAAGTGATTTACAGTGTCAATATCTTGCGTCTCATTTTAGCGACCTCGGAAGGCTGAAAGGCTGAGTCAACTTTGAGCTAGTTAGATTCGAACTCCTGACCCTGAGCAGAATTAGCCTGCAATATTGCATTCTAATCACTGTGCCACCACAACTCAAAGTTATTTAAGGACGGAGGGGGGGAAAAGACTTGGAGGCTTTACAGGATGAAGTTCACTTACTTGTCTCTTTTGCATCTCTTTTAGTATACATCCGCGTTGACCCACGATGCGATCCTTGTCATAGCGGAAGCGTTCCGGTACCTCCGAAGGC
This sequence comes from Pseudoxenodon macrops, assembly GCA_032467955.1. Lineage (NCBI taxonomy): Eukaryota > Metazoa > Chordata > Lepidosauria > Squamata > Pseudoxenodontidae > Pseudoxenodon > Pseudoxenodon macrops. The sequence continues at coordinate 172,523 of JANHFT010000938.1, read as the reverse complement.
AGCGAGTAGATGTATCCCGGAGAGGAAGTGCTGGAGATTGTTTAGCAAACCCAGCCGTGCCTTGGAGCCAAGGGATTGATATTGAGAGAGCGTTGAAGATGGTAAGGATGTAAAGCTACGGCGTCTTCTCTGTATTGGTTAAGTGGGGAAGGCCTTTGGAAAGGAAGAGAGGAAAGAGCAGAAAAGAGACAGCATAGCCTGCAGCTGCATAAGGAGAGGGCAGGAAGTTCAAAATAAACCTTCCCCGAGTGATTGGGTTGTAAAAGTGATGGTGGTGAGAATTGTACTTACGAATTTGTAGGATTGATGATGCCAGGCTTACCTGGTAGACCCATTCCCAGGAAAGGTCAACTTGCTGCGGCTAACTCACCATGGCCAACTCTCTGTGAGACAACTCGCTGCGGGACAATTTAACAATTCTATTTAATTATTCACGTTTCGTTCTGTCCCCTCCTTTTGCATCCTTTCTTGAATGATTCTATTCCACCATTTCTTTGGTATTAGTGCGACTCTTATCCCGCAGTGAGTTGTCCTGTGACGAGAGGGCCGTGGCAAGTTGGCCGTGGCGAATTGACTGAAAAAATGAAACTGTGGTTCTTGCATACTGGCCAATGCACAGATGCCAATTTCTTTGCTGCTTTCTGTATCTTGTTATGTTGCAACTTTATCATTATCAAGGTTCAGGTTCAAGGAATGACAGGAAATATCCAGTTTGACACCTACGGACGTAGAACCAATTATACGATTGATGTGTATGAAATGAGACCTGGTGGGCCACGTAAGGTAAGCCACAATTCATTCTCTCTCTCTCTCTCTCTCTCCCTCCCTCTCTCCCCACACACACCATTTACACAAATAGTTTCTTATTATTTCCTCCTGTACTGGAAATGCTATAAGTACAATTTTAAAGGCATTCAGATGATAGGATCATCTGTTTCCTTTTCCAGGACATTTAATAAAATACGTTTTCAACGTATAAAATAAAATATCAACATATATGACATTCAATACATTTTAGATCAAATAAATGTTGGATATTTGAGACTGAAAAATTAATATGTAATTTAAAGCAAAAAACATTAGGTTTGTGATTTAAAGATCTTCAATTGCTCAGCAATTTTATTGCAGCTGTTGCCCTATACTGTAGTGTTATTTCCTTTTCTTATGTGACACTTGAGATTTTCTACATGAATCTGTAGATCTTATTGGTTGGATTGTGAGCTAAAACTGAATAAATAAGATAACCCGTTTCAAGAGGGAGAAGGGATTTGGCTTCTGCACAAAACTTGCAAATTTACGTGAACAAACTATGTATAATGATTTCTTGAAAGTTGAGTCAATCTTTCTTTGAGTTTTAAGAATTTATTTTCTAAAAAGAATTAAGTCAAGATACACTGAGTAGGATAGCACCTCTGTAAATCTATCATTTATTATCTGTTACATGCAGTCCTAACTGAATTAGGTAATGTTCAAACATTTGGAAATATGCATGTGTGCTGTTGAAATTAAAGTCTTGTTTATTTATTTTATTTGCTAATTCTGTACTGTCTATAAGAAAGGGGACTAATTTCTCCTGTTAAGGCTTGCTAATACTTAAGGATTTGATCAAACTGAGGATGATATTAGATATAGCATTTTTGGTTCAAGGATTTGGGAATAGGCATTATATGGCTATGATGTTCCATTAAAATATTGAGGTTGTTTTGATGACAAACATGTTCTTAAAAAAACAATTTCCCTGAACATTTAGAGGGTGTACTAGTACTTATCCTTTCTAATCCATTGAATCAAACAAAGTTTCTTATACCTGTATATATGTGAAGTAGTAAGGCCCCCTTCAAACTTTCTGTAGAATATATATAAAGAGCAGAGATAACACCATTGTAAAGTTAGCAAACATGGTCTTGAAGAAAACAGGATTTATAATAAACAATGATTTAAGGCAAACTTTGTAGAAGCATTAATGTTATCAGTTATCAACTCCTCACACTGCATTATGTTCCAAGAGGAATAAATTGGAATTTTTATAAAGCTTACATATCAGAAGTAATTGACGTCTATCATTCATAGAATTGGCAGGTTTGTCCCATAAACCTAACTTTCAATATCAAATCAAATCTTTAAAAATGAAACAAGTATTGAAATTTTTATGTTGGTAGGATTGGTTTGGTAGGTTCTGGCTGTTATGCTTTGTAGGTTTTGTGTTTTTATAGTGCATTTAAAACTGAAATTGGGCTGATTTGTTCGTGCATGTTTTAGTACCTTGCTGATGTTCAATGTCAGAGTGCAAATTTAGATGCAGGTTGTGTCAGCTTATTTATTGAAACACAATAGTGCTTTTCTTCCTTTTTTCTTCTTCTTCTGGTGTTGCAATGTAATAAAGTTATTTATTTAAAAGCAAGTTGGTCTGGTGGTTAAATAGTCCAATAGTGATGGTGGAGATGATGTTAATTTGTACTCTTGGTGGTGGTAGTTATTGTACAGCAACAATCCACTTCTTTTTATGCTTTTCTTTTGCTGTGGAAAGAGAAAGAGATAATTTTTCCTGCATGCCCCATCTCTCCTAAGAAGCAAGGGCCTGATAATGATTACTTCACCCTTCCAAACCTCTAGCATCAGCAAGATATTACTGTACTTGGCTGGCCACAGAAAATCACATCAGAGCGTTTTCTTCTTTCTTTATGTTGCGGGAAAGAGAAAAGTTATTTGTACCTTGTCATGAGATGACAACAGGCATCTTATTAGTACAAGTAATGTCCATCAATTGCGTTATTTGAGTTTTTCGCGCCTCGAATCTCCAGAACGTTTTAAGCTTTAAAATGATTGACAATTTAGTGCTGGATGGTGCTGGATGATGATTCATCCTCAAGTTAGATGGCATGCTACCGAGGGAAGAGCCGGAGTTATTTTTTGCCATTTTGCGTTTGTGATACAATTACACTAAAGCCCTTGGGATAGTTAGTTGCTGATGTTGCCATGCAGGAAAAGAACATCTGAAGCAGCAAAGAGAAAATCACAGTGGGAAACGTGGAAAGGTAAGAAGCCTGGCCGTCGGAAAGCTCAACATAGTGAAAGATGAAACGAACCAATTACACCCCGACTTTTTCAGTGATTAGTGAGTGAAATGGACTGAAATTGGACACTTTCAATCAGACGATTTTGTTTATTTTATTTATTAATTAAATTGAATGCTACCCATTTTGCTATCCAAGCGGCTGTGGGCAGTTTACAATATAGTATGATTATATTATTTAGTGTTCAGAACGCAAGTAAATAAATAATGGCTTTATTTTCAAGTCAGGAAAAATATAGCAAAGATCATCCTTGACTACAATGCAGCCAGTATCTAAATGATATCAATTAAATTTTGCAGACAACCCTTTAATATGACAGCTAGGCAGCCACTGATGCAGAAGGAGGGGCTGACAGGTTTCATAGTCAAATTCAATCCGAAATTGACTGAAATTGCAAGCAAGGTGTGTTGTGCTTAGACCCAGGAATGTTAATGTTGGAAACAGTAGCTTGCCAAATATTCTCAGGAACAGAAGTGAAGCACTTCAATTTTTGCCGCTTTAATGATTTCTTAATTGCATCATATCGACACAAGGAAATGGAAGAGCTCCGTTTTAACAGCAAACATATGGCTAGAAGCTTTGCAACAGATCATGAACCCCTCGTGTGCAAGTTCTAAGTCAAGCTAAACCAGAAGAGAAAGTCAGTTTCCAAAATATGATCTGGAGCATATAACTGTTTTCAAGGAGAATATCAGAAATCACTTTGAAGTCCTGAACCTCATTGACAGGGAACCAGAAGAACTCCGAAATAAAATCAAGGAAGCTTCCAAACTCAAACTGATATGCTGAAGAAAATGAAAGATGGAAGGAATGTACTGAAATTCTGAACCACAAACATGTCAATATCATAGATAGCAATTTACAACAACCACCACTTGATAGCACAGTAAAAAAAAAATCTACATATAGCCAACTTGAAAAGTTCCAGTGGAGCAGGGGCTGCCACAAAGTAGAGGGAGTCGAGCTATTCTCCAAAGCACCTGAGGGTAGGACAAGAAGCAATGGATTGAAACTAATCAAGGAGAGAAAAAATCTAGAACTAAGAAGAAATTTCCTGACAGTTAAAACAATTAATCAGTGGAACAACTTGCCTCCAGAAATTGTAAATGCTGCAGTACTGGAAGTTTTTAAGAAGAGATTGAAAAACCATTTGAAATGATATATAGGGTTTCCTACCGAAGCAGGGGGTTGGGCTAGAAGACCTCCAAGGTCCCTTCCAACTCTGTTATTCTAGCATTCTGAATGGGAGTGGTATTGCCCAGTCATGAAATAGAATGTTTCTTGTTTTATGCACATTCTATTTTATAGTTCATTGAAACCAGTTTCACACACATTTTAAATATATATGTTTCAAATACCTTATACTTTGCACGGAGTTAAGTACTATTTTTCAACTAAGCACGGGTAGAAATTTCTGTTATAAATGGTAGAGATCTATCATGGTCTCTGCATATATGCACAGTATTTATTTACGTTTGCTACTGCATAATATGAGAAGCAATAATTTTGAAAATAAAACATTGTTTATGATTTTCCAAATATGGCTTCTGCTAGATACTACCTTTGCATTTCATCTTCCTGGATACATCTTAGTTGGATACATTCTTCTATATTGCCTTGATCAAATCCTTAAGAGTTTATGTTACAGTAATGTTTCATGAGTTTAGTTGCTAAGTGGAATGTTTACACAATTTGTATCTAAATATTCCTTTATATTTCTTTAAGACCCTTGACATTAAAGAGGAATTTTTATGTATATGGTAGATCTTGCTTAAATAAAAAGCCTGCTTTCTGAAATCAGTAATTTACAGAATAATTACAACTAAATTGGGATAAATTCATGGAAGTTTTTTTTTCTTTTTAATTTATTCTGAACGAGTTTAGACATCAGTGTAGGCATTGTGAAATTGCTGAGGAGAAGACAGCTTAAGGTCATAATGGAAATTTAAAAAGATTTATGTATGCATTTACTACTTAGGAGCTATTTATTTAATTTAGTTATTTAAATTAAGTTATTTAAGTTATTTATTTAAGCTATTTCAGCTTAAGAGTGTATCATGATCTTTACTTGGAAATGCTGATTCTAAAAGAATCAAGTTTTAGATTTAAAAAAAAAAATGCATAATTGTCTCATACAAAAAAGGCTTGCTCCAGTAACTTTATGTGTTGTCTGTCTTTTTGCAGTTCATGATCTTCAGAGTTATGGACTTGACAATGTAAGTTCCCTAAGAGAGCTCGTATCTGAGCTTTCTATTGACATTGGAAGGGATAAGAGATCTACCAGCTGTGCACATGTAGACAATTTGTCTTATATTACTGTGACATCTGTAGGGAATAACAACATTATAACTAGGAGGAATAAAAGTATTCTATTTAAAATTGTTGTAGTGTTCATTATGCAATGCGTTCCTGCTTTAAAAAAGAAACCCTCTCCCCTTTTGCTAGAATTGTTGTCCTCTTTGATAGAGGACGTAGCTCAAAGAGCACAAACAAGCTCTCTCTTTCTTAACGGCTGCTGTTCCCAAGAGGGAGTACAGATGTATAATTGCTGGGGGAGAGCTGCACTGCTTCTGCCCTCGGGTAATGTACACACAGGAACATAAAAAGGAAACAATATTAGCAGTTCTGACCTGGCATAAACTGGCACAGGTGCTAAACACTTGTTGTTCCAATCCACAAAGAGGGAAGCCTGTAAAATGCATGTGTGTGCCTAGGCACTGATGAATAACAAGAGTTAGATTTCATCCATGATATGAAATGGTACCTGTGTGTTGTGAATATCCCCCCCCCCCGGCCTGTTCCATCCGTGCTATTTCTGCAACTCCTTGATATTTTGGGACTTTGTTTCTTTGCTTGTTTCAGATAAACATAACGCATATTATCAGGCATCTTTCATTTGGGAAGGATTATCCAGGTCTTGTGAACCCACTTGATGGAACCGTTGTCACAGCTCATCAAGGTATTGGTTTGAAGCAGCCTTTCAGTCTAAACTGGTAAATAAAGGTGACAACCAGCAGAACATTTGTTTACCATTTGTTGGGTGCTTAAGTAAAATACATTTGGTTAAACTAGTCATTTTAATTATAAAATGAGCTTGGTAATTTTTCAGTAGAACCATAGAAATGCAACATTCCCTCCCTTTTTTTACTTCAGACTAAGGAATATATGCCTAATGGAATCATATCCTCTCTTCTTTCTCCAGGTGTTCATTAGCAATGTGGATAGAATTAGGCATTAATGGATATCCCCTAACTGCATGGTCTCCTTTGCAGCAGCATCTTTTAATTTCTTTTAACTTCTTCAATTTGTTTGAAGGGGACAGCAACAAAAAGAGAGGAGTTTGTCAGTCTTATTGGGTGATTACGTTAAAGAAGGACTCCTGGCCTCAACCTCTTATTTTACTCTCTTCATATGTCATCTTAGTTTTATTAATTGCAGATACAAGTTGTAATAATAAAAATAATTTTATGATTTCATAAAACACGACCCCTAAAATGGCTGGTGCTATTCTATTTCAAATTCTTGCTGAATCCTAAGTCATTGTTTTAAGATTCTTGAAGTTTTCTCCACAAATCCAGCTTTTAACTTTTTGATAGTTGTGTGCAATTACAAACCACTTCCTATTCTGAAAAAACACTTTGAGATCTGTGCAAAATGACACTGTTTTGCACATCCCTAGTTTTTAGATGTCCACAGTAGGTGGCAGCACCCACAAATCTTGGCTTATTTGAGGAAAGCTAAGCAAGGTCATACCTGATCAGTACTTGGTTGGGAAACTAAATAATCTCAGGATTATTAACTGAGAAGTCTTTAAACATCCAGGAAGAAAGTGACTACATAAATATTCCCATATAATCATCATGAATCTATGTTAATAATTAATTCTGGAGGAAAACTTAGATTTTCCCCCCTCAGGCAGCAATGTAATAAGATGTGTGGTAGTCTTTTTTGATATTGAGTAGAGGTTCACAAGCTGTGTGAAGAGAATGGGAAGATAAGATCCTGGTGGATTTCATGCCCAAATCTATTAGTGCCTACTAAATTACTGGTTGAGTTCTACTGAAGTCAATTTTGGTTATGATCTATTCTGTGCATGAGGGAGTTGGTGCTCCAGCCCATAGAAAAATGTTTCTGGTTAGGTTTGAGTCCTTGTATGGAACAATGGGTTGTTGTTTTTTGTTCCAGATACAGTGGCCCATAATGCATTTTCCAGTTAGAAATGGTTTGAGGAGGAAAAGGGGAAAAGTCACTCTTGGTTTTCTGTGCCAATAATGTATGTGGACATCCCTGGCAGTGAGGGATTTCCTTTGTAGTGGGATGTGCAACCATCAATTGTGGTTGTTGCGGGGAAGCAGGGAAGGAAAGGTGTTTGGTGATGAAGGGCTGACAATATAGATACAATGAAAAATGGGGTGATGCAAACCAGCTTTGTTACGGCCTGTAAAATCACTTTGGGATTTCTTCCAATTTTATGTCAGCCTGAAGTTGGAGCAACCACAGTGATTTTTTTCTCCTGCTGAAGAACATTTAATCCAAAACAATCAATCAGAGTCATTGGACACCATACAGTATTTGTACTGGGTTCAAAATACAGCATATTTTCTGTTTCACCCATTATGAATTTATTTTGTCTTTAAGCTTCAATGATGTTCCAGTATTTTGTAAAAGTAGTCCCCACAGTGTACATGAAAGTTGATGGTGAGGTAAGTGCTTGTCTTTAAATAATTTTGTTTAGATTTGGTGAAATTCAACATTAGATGAACAGTCTTATATTCAGTTTCTATTATAGTTTTCCTTTTACATATCATCCCCCCCCCCAAATCTGCTGTGAGAAACTGAGGTGAAGAGGTTACAGGATGAAGGAGAGTTCAGATTTTCAGCAGAGTCCTTTCTGGGGGAAGTAATCTGTTGTATTTAATTGGAAGTGAAGAGATAGCATTCATAAATACAAGATAGAAAATTACAATCAATTCTACATATTTTGTTATTAAGCCATGAATAGCAGGCCTAGGATCTTCCAAAATATGAATCATAGATATTTTTGAATTTTTGAAAGGAGAAAGTTGGATTGCAGGTCACTGTTACTATGGTTTCAGTCTCCTTGCATACATAAAAGAGAAATGAGTGACATGTACGTCAGAATGCTTCTACTTGAAGAATACGCAAAGTCATATGCAATTAGCTGCATTTTTCTTTTTCTTTTCTTCAGTTTGGATGATGCTTGACCCTAATCAACTATTTTAACATTTTTGTAGATGGTGAGAACAAATCAATTTTCAGTAACAAGGCATGAAAAAATGGCTAATGGACTAATTGGAGATCAAGGCCTACCTGGTGTGTTTGTACTATATGAGCTTTCTCCAATGATGGTGAAATTAACAGAGAAGCACAGGTGAGAGATTCTCAACATTAGCCTGAGTTTGAAGCAAAAAAACCCAGCTCATTTTCCCGCAGAAGAAATTTCATTTAATATATCTATAGAAGCCATGTGAAATGTGTGATGCATAGAGATAGATAATAAATGCGGTTTCTGGAAGACTCTCTTTGAAATAGAATCAACAGATCCAAATTGATCTGACTATGTGTCTGACTTAGGTCTGCCTATAAATGTAATCATAAATGTAATTAATGAAATGGCTTTAATTAAAGTATTTTCTCACTGATTTCAATTTTTGCCTTCAGAATGTAAATATATATTAATCTGAGGAATGTTTTTCCAAATCCAGGTCCTTTACACATTTTCTCACAGGTGTCTGTGCCATTATTGGAGGAGTGTTTACAGGTAACTGGATTTTTGTGTTCAAAAATTTAAATAGCTTTCTATTCATTTTGAATCTGAAATTAATTTGTAAATCTTTTGATCAATGCATCATACTTTCAGGGCATTTTCAAATCAGTTCTGCTGCAAGATTTCAGAATTGCCATTATGAATGGGAATAAAATGATAAATAGGGAAAATTGGACAGTTGCTATTATTAACAATATTTATGGCTTCTACTTACTATATAGCTTTTGAAAAAGTATAACTCCTGATTGATTCAACAAGATTAAATTGACATGGTTAAGAATGTATTATACCACAAGAATTTGGAAAGAATGCCAGCGGGATTCTTTTTATTTTGTGGCAATATTATAGGTTTTTCTTCTTCTTTTCTTTTCTATATGGGCTAATTAAACTGACCTTCCTCTTCCTCTTTTCAGTTGCAGGACTCATTGATTCTTTGATCTATCATTCAGCTCGAGCCATTCAGAAGAAAATTGAACTTGGAAAAACTACATAGATTAGTATCTACAAACCTTCCTAAAAGACTTGAACAAATGAAAAATAACCCTAACATCAATGTCCAATATGAATGTGCCAAGTGAAGATAATTGGAACTTTGAGAAGAGACTGACATTCCAGTCCTGGGACAAGTAAAACAGGGATTAAATTTAAACATCAATGTTTGTGGCTGTTAAAACATTTCTGTTTTAATATTCACATTAATCTGTTGGCATATATTTCAATTTCTATATTCCAAAAGAAAGTGTCATCCAGAATATAGACCACAAGAACTTCTATATGTCTAAAACTAGTTCTTTCTAATTTAATTTGTATTTAGTGATACTGTAAATTGTGTGGTTGAAATAAATTCTCAGGAAAATGTTTTACTAAAGTGATGTGATAATTTACTTTTTTAAAGCTTGTTTATGTAGTATCAAGAGATTGTTATATCCAAAAATATTCCTTATGGCAGCCATTTCCCCGTCTTCATTGGTATATAATACTTTAAATCTAACCCCAGTCTGCAATAGGTCACATGTTCTTCTTGGGTATTCATTTTCTAAACTTGATTAGAATATTCACACAATACAGTGTGAAGTTATTGGTTCCTGCCTCACATCTCTTTTCCCAATGCCTCATATATTTATTAGCAGTATCTCATTCTTCATCTCACTGTCCAGCTGACGGAAGTATCCTGTTCATTAATCATTGTGATGATTGATCGGGTAAGGCGATTATTTATGGTTGTGATAATAATGACCTATTGAATTTATGCCTACTCTAGGCCAAATATTTTGGAACCTAATGTACAAATAGTTTCCTCACTGGTTTCCACTCCATCTTGGGAGTATATATCAACTGTACCACTATGACACTTTACTCTTCATGATATTACCTTAAATGTCTATAGCCATGTAGCTGAATTTTTGCTGTTTAACTGATCACGTCATTTATGTGTTATCTTTTTGAGAGCAGCATTGGTTAAAGTGGAGCACTGAGTGACATTTGGAGTAGATACTCTATCAGTGGCTAGGAAGAGCACTGACATTTTGTGAAGTGATTAGAGTCATAATGCGTTAAAGAATAATACAAACTGAACAGGAACAGCTGTTCAGGAATTTCCAGGTTTTGGGAATTAGGTTAAATATTGTGTGGAGAGGGAGGTTCTTGGAGAGAAGAGAAGAGGTCAATTAAGTAGGGTTGGGTGTCAATATGACCCTCTATTTACTTACTCATTCTCTAATTGGAGCAGCAAAAAAGTATTTAGATAATAGTTGTTTTTTGCCCATAGATTTATCTTGCATTTCAGTTTTACTTCACAGAGAAAACGTTTATCATGCAATATGTTTAATCGTGGGAATGGTCATGCCAACAAAAATTGATCTATTAGCATAATAGAAAACTATGCTATGAATCAAATCATTGGCTATTTGGCTTACCATTGTTTAAATAAAGTTTTAAATAAAAAAAATCAAATAATGTGCATTTTCCCATTACTGCTAATACTAAACTTAACCTGGTTTGATATTGGGTCTAGAATTGATGAAGCTAATGTAGAGTTGCCAGTTAGTTATACAGTCCTAAATAATGGCTGTTGTAATATATATCTAGAATCACCCCAAACAGCAAGATGTATATACATTTAATAGACTTATTTCCAGCAATCATTTCAAATAATATTAAAACAATCATTTTCAAGTAATATTCAAATAATATAAAAATCTGGATAATTTATTGAGAACTTGATTTATAAATTGTGATGGAGCGAAGGAGAAACATCAAATGAGTTATCAGAAAGCCTAATTTTCAAATTCAAAGATATAGTATACATTCAAACACCTATTCTGAAAATAATCAAAAATATGTTTCTTTTGGTGCTCCAATTTCTTCTGCTGTCAAAAACACAGCTAGTAAATCTGAATTGTTCTGTCTATGGTTTCATACTCAGAGAAGGAAGCAAAATCTGAAGATAGTAACACATAGTATTTATAGTCTCTGTTGTTCTAAAATACATACATTCAGAAAAGCAGGACCATGTTATGTTTTTAATATTTGGTGCGTGAAACAAACAGAAATGTCTCCTCTTGTGTTTTATTCTAGTTTTGCTTTTCTTTGAAACCAGAAGAGAGGGAATTAAAAAAAAATCTTAATGTGAAGAACTGTAAGATTGTAAGACATTTTGGGGAGGCATGGTCCCTGTTTCAAGCTAATTCAGCAAGCTTACACATGTAGTGTAAAGTATAAACTATTTATAGAATGCCAATTTGCCTTCAATTGTCAGCCTTTCAATGAGTTGTAGCTCAAAAGTGCCATTGTGTACTCCAGACTTGCGAAAGGCTCCTGCAAAACGGTTGTCTTCCCAGTAGTGATGCCAATTCCCATTGCTGTCTGCACCAAAGCCAAAGGCAGAAACCTACCACACATAGAAGCAAGCGAGAAAACAATAAATGTGCAAAAAATTTAAATGTTACACATTCTACTGAAATTACCAGATACCTAATCTCTGTTATACTTTTTGAATTACACTTCTCCCAGGTCTCTGTCATTGCCATGGTGGAAGGATGAGATGAGCATTGAAATACAAAACATCAAAAATACTGTATTAGATTGCCAGTCACACTATATAGTCAATTGCATTAGATAAATGCCGGAGTTGCAAATGTCGATTTTACTTTTTATTTTAGAAAGTTATATATGGATTTTTGTAAAGTGGAAAGTGAAACAGCAAGTACTTAAAATATTACTCATGTTGAATAGTATGTTGAATTTATTTATTTATTTATTTTTATAACAATTTTTATTTTATTGTTATCCCCCCAACTCCCCACATACAACTTACAGCGTCAGTTGTCAGAGTACATATTTATACCTTTACATTTACATAGTTTTTAACAAAATATCATAGTTTATTTATTCATTTCACCATCAAATTTAACATTTGTGCTTTTTCTGTTCCCTTCTCTTATCTCCTATATCATCTGGTTTTACAACAACTTTCCAACCCTTTCTTACTTCCCTTCCCTTCCCTCTTTCTTTCTCAACCCTCTATTTCCCTTATTCCTTTCTTTCCCCCTTCCTTTTACTTCCACTCCTTTCCGCCTCACTTCTCTCCTTTTCTTTCTCTACCTCTCTCCTTTCTAGTTTCTTTCTCCTCTCTGCTCCCTCTTCTACCTTCACTAATCCACTCTCTATCAGTTGTTGAATTTATGTTTTGTCATAGTTTTTCATTTTGGTGATTAAAGTACAAAGTGTCCTATAAAGTATCGATATTGGCCACCTACAGTCTGCCATTTAGTAGCTTCCCAATAAGATTTTTATTACTAAATAAATTGTAAAGAGAAATTGTTTTGGCAACAGAGCTAAAAGTGGTTAGTGAAGCAATAGGAACTCAATAGCCGTTCAGCTGTGAACCCATTAACAGCAGTGATCCCCAATCTTTCTGTAGACCGGTGGCAATGGGGAAAGGGAATGGTTCTGCACAAGCACTGGGAGAAGGCTTGCAGAGCACCGTTGGAGCTTTGCGTACTCATCCAATGACCCACTGCTTGTGTTGCCCGGTTCCCAGTGGGCTGCGGTCCAGTATGGGGCCACAGCTCATGAATTGGGAACCTCTGATTTACAGAGATAAGAGGAGTGGGGTTTTGGTGCACTTACCTGTGTGCAAGTATGAATGGCAAAAATCAGTGTAATCAACCCAGTGGAAGGATACTTTCCATGATGCCGTGTCCATTTGTCTTGGATATATTTCAGGAAACCAGGGTGAATTATTAGAATCTAAGAAGAAAATTGTGTAAAACAAGATTCACCCAGATTGATCACAAATCCTTCCTCAAATTGGTCCATCTATTTATAACAACAACTTCAGAGCCAGAAAAGTCCTTAATGTTCCCTAGGAGTTAAAGTAGAATGGATGATTCCCTTCTCCCTGGACACATCAGTTCCTCACAGTATGTGCAGTTATTCTTTGGTTTCAGGGTCAAAGTACCACAAAATATCACACCTATAGCATGGAACAAGAACAGTTCATATTCCTAAGAGATTCCTAGTATAAGTTCGCTTTGACTGTTAAGAATGTGTATGATAGCCTCCATAATAACCCTTTTTTTCTTCTGCCTCCCATATTTTATTATTTAGCAAGGAATATTACCAACTTGAAACATGCATTTAATATATAAAATAAATATAAAACAATACATTTATTTATGAAGTTAGGACTCCAATACTGATTATATTTAATCCACACAAAAAATATAAAAGTTAATAAATGTATTATTGCTTTTTAATGTACATCTTACCTTGCTTTTGTCGGCTTTAATAAATCGTCTAACTCTTTTGTATGTTCTGTGAAAGGAATGGAAGAATCTTTACCATTCAACATTATTTGATTTTCTTTTAATCGACATTGTAGACATTGTAGAAAGAGAACTATATTAGTCTATGGTAGCCCCAAATGGGAGACCTCTGATTTTAACCATAATTTTATTTTTGTTCCTCTGGTTCAGGGGTATCAAACTTAAGGCACGGGGGTCGGATTTGGATACCAAAGGGCTGCCCTGGAAACAGAGAAGAACCGGCCGGTGCCTCTGCCAGCGAAAACTGCGCTTGGGAGGGTTGCATGTGTGGTTCTCCCAAGTTCTACTTTTGCTGACAGAGGGCTGCGGGACACCCTCACAGTTGAGCTCGGGGGCTCGTTTTCACTGGCAGAGCACTCGAGCCACCACAGGTGCCCCCCTGACATAAGTGACATGCTGGCCCCACCCACCCTGGCCATGTCCATCCCAGACCCCTGAAGTCAAACACAACCCTGATGTGGCCCTCAATGAAATCGAATTTGATACCCCTGCTCTGGTTTATAGACTGAGATCCATTAATGGAAACCCAGTTTTATGGGAAATTTCTTTAATAAGTGATAATGACAAATATCTGACTTAGTGAGAAATGTGTTTGCCATCCAAGAATGGAAACATGCTTGATATCTTGATAGCACTAGGAATGCTTGACAGCAAGATATTACTATGTTATTGCCCAGCCTTTTATACTGCAATTACTTAGGGAGGATACTTACTGCTGAATATCTCCTGTTGAAAGAGCACTGGCCAACCATTTGATATCCAGAGGTTTGAAAGGGACTAGTACAAGATGTACATTAGGATGGAGATTCATCGCACTCTCAGGGTACATGAAATGGTGTGTGGTTCGTGTACCAACATCTTCCTCAAAACCCCTAACCTGTGCAGTGTTCATTCTTGGAGAATATTAAGAAAAAAACCAATCAGAATCTTCTTATTCAAGATATCTAGGTCACACACATGGAAAAAATTGTTACTTAAACTTACTAAGTGCAAAACCTGGATCTATGTCAGATACAGATCTGTCTTAGTACAGATAAAGATCAGATCCAGATAAAGTTAGTGGAAATCACCTACATCACGGGTGTCAAACACAGCGTCATGTTGCCATCACAAGACATATCATGACGTTTTCCCACTTCATGGAGCTGCTGTGGGTGTGGCCTGCGCATGACGCATCGGCCCCACAGACTGCCAGTTTGACACCCCCGGCCTATATGATATTCAATATGGATTTGCTATTTCCTCATACAGTTATCACTTTTTAAGAGAATATTACCGGTAAATAGGATAATGTATCTTATATATTAGAAGTACACCATATGGTCCATAAGCTGCATGCAGCATGCCTTTTGTAGTCTCAACAGAAGAGAGTTTAGGATTTGGGGTAGATTTTAAGGGGCGAAACGTAAACCTTGTATAATGTTAAGCCATTTATTTCATGGCTTAAATTACCTTGTGGGACCTACTTTAGGTCCAAATGTGTATACTTTTAGAATGTGACATGCTGGGCAAAGTATATGCAGCTATCTACAATACAAGATGTATACCGCTACCCTTAGAAATGGGGATTTTCTAATCCCCAACTGGATGTAGATTGAGATCTCTATAACTGGCCCACAAAGACCCCTTTTCTTCCCTAAGGAAATAGAGCAGGGGTGTCTAACTAGCAGCCTGCCGTCCGGATGTATCATGTACAGGCTATGCCCACCCCGGCTCTGCAAAGGGGAAAAACGTCATGATACATCATGTGGCAGCAACGTGATGCCACAAGTTTGACACCCATGCAATAGTCCTACAATAACCAGTTATAATATCTGATTCATAGCAGCAACATATTAGATTCCTGATTGCAAACTTAGGATCATTTATCAGGATAAAACATTTTTAATATGGTAATGGTCATCGTTTCATTGTCAATTTGTTTGTGGCCACATGCTGGCAATTGAGGAAATCACAACTTTTCTATATCCACAGATTTTTACTTTTTATTATTATATTTGTATGCCGCCATCTCACCCACAGGCAACTCTAGGAGGCTTACAAACAAGTAAGAAGCAACATGATAAAACATTGAAATATTAGAATAATTAACACTAACATTAACATTGACAAAATTAACAAAGATGCCAAAGACGAAAACAAGATTATTATTGCTATAATATTTATTTCTAGTCTGGAGGAGTAGGCTGTACAGTACTTGAGGTTTCATTCAGATTCAAGATGCTTCAGAAAGTAAATGTAGTTTTTGTCTCTGACTCATTAATACAATCAGAGGTGGGTTCCTAACGGTTAATAACTTGGCCCGGTTCACTAGAACCGTTAGTGACTGGGCCTGCCACGCCCCTGAGCTGGTTCTTTCGGCGGCGCAATAGGAGCTGCCATCTTGTATTTTAAAGCACTATGCATGCATGCGTGGTGCACATAGCACGCGCGCAGCCACAGCGCACCCCTGAGCAAACCAGCAGTAAGAAGATTTGGAACCCACCTCTGAATACAATGTCATCTGTTTCCTGGATGTGTGACAATGGAAGACACTGCTTTTGCTGTGTGTGTCTGTTTTAACAAATCAGAGATGGGTGCTAAGTTCATAGCCCTGCATATTCAAAACACCACCTTTGAATCAAATCAAACATGGCATAAATATCCCAACTCCCTACCATTTTAAGGCAATCAGACTACTTAATGTAATAAGAAAGAAAGAAAGAAAGAAAGAAAGAAAGAAAGAAAGAAAGAAAGAAAGAGGAAAATATCACTCCTGGGAGAGGTCTATACCAATCTGCTGGGTCTTTTGAATCTAGGTTGAGGGCTGTAGATCTCTCTCTCATTCTTTGTGTATATGCTCTGTTCTACCTACTTACCTCATCACAAACCTGTGAGAATCTATCTTCTTTCCATATTTAGAGCCCCTCAGCCTTCCTGAGTTTCCCACCACAGCACAGGTTCCACAATGAACAACATCCTGAGCTGTAGAAGTGGGTGACTGAAGGAGGTCAAACAGATATTTTACCATCTTCTGAATTTGGCTGCCATCTCTTGATCTTTGCAGCTTCTGATGGAATAAAATAAAGCATTAGAAGCAGGGTGGAGGGACTTCTAATAACGCCTGCCCAAGGAAATGTTTTCTTTTGTACCTCTGAACTACACTGGTTAATGCTGATTTCAAAAGTGGGTCCTATATCTATAGGAGACTGGCCATGAAAAACCACTACTATTTTTTTCACGAACATGGAAGAAGGTACAGCTGTGTAGCCTCAATGCACTGGAGCAATTTTTTGTTAAAAGGATTGACGACTGTGACTCTTAGATTTGCATGAACTAAAAACCAGCTAGTCACATTCTAAACTAACAAGTTATATAAATATTACCTTTCTGAAATATATAGTTCAAGTACATTAAGCCACTCAAAATACTGAGTCAATTTATAAGATATGGTAGAAACAAAATCTTAATCGTTTCTCAATGCAATACTGATCTTTTCCTACTAAATGGATTTATCCTTTCTTAATCATAATTGATTAATTTGGGGTTATTCATAAAATTGTAATGATATGACACAGAAATAGAGAAATATGAAATATATGGAAAATAACATTTCAGTAAATATGTCTCGTTAATTTCTGGTAAATATTCATTAGATAAAATCAAAATTTATTTTTAAAGTAGCTCACCACACATCAAACACCAAGCATAGTCCTAAACAGAAAAAAATGTTCTGTACCTTAGATACATTATAAGACATGAGAACAGAGCTGAAGGGTTAATAGAAAACAAAGGAGAGTTTGAAGATTTCCAAACTGGCTGATTTGGATTATGTACATTATGGAGAGGGAGGCTGTGGCAATCTACAAATTGTTCAACCCTAACTCCCATATTCCTGCACATTTCATTATGTTGATGGAATTCAGATTGTAACAACATTTAGGGAGACTGCTGACTAAATGGGCAATGAATGGTTTCTCTATTCTATAGAAATGGAGAGAGCACACAAACCCCAGGGCTGTGTGCTCTCTCCACTTCTCTCTCTATA
>JANHFT010000938.1:127950-141250 GCA_032467955.1 Pseudoxenodon macrops | reverse complement strand
TCTGATTATTCTCTGAAGTCTGAATCTGTCTTGTTGGGTTGCAGAACCAAACCAGACAGTTATGGAGGTGCAGATGGCAGACAGTATATATTTAGATATACGTACGATATATATAAACTGTGTCAAATTGAATCAAGTTTTTTTCCCACTGACATCCAGTGGGTTTTGACTCAGAAGAAGAAAAGGGAAAGTTAATGAGTTTTTTTTAATTGCGCAAGCTATAGCTCTGAAGAAAAGACCAGAACATTACTGCTGAGTCACTTTAGGCCAATTATCTTTTCTAGCACATAGTTCAAAAACCAATGTTTTCTTATAAGCTTCAATAAAAAGAGTGTATTGCACGTTCCACATTTTGGTATTAATGTATCATCTCTGCTAAAGTGTCCATATATCCCTCAGCTTTTAACAGGAGAAAGTCTCACCTGGATAAATTCGAAAACAGGCTCACTTAAATCCATTTTTTCTCCATATGCTTGAAGCAAAATAAATATATCCTTCCCTTTGACAGCGCTCTCCAAATTCTTCAGCTTGGCAACTGGACTCCTCATGATCCTTGGAACAACATACTTCTTATCAACATACTTCGAAATTATGAAATGTTTCCGATGAGTCCTATAATGGTACATGGGAAGACAGAAACTACAGATTTAAAAGGTGCACGATAATCATCCGCTAGCAGAAAAAATGAACTCTTTTCAATAAGCAGAGAAGTGCAAATCATAAAGCTCCAAACGAAGGAGAAACTGGAAGTAAGACATCCTTTACCAGTTCCATTGTTCCCTACTTCACAAATTACCTTTTGGGGTAGGAAAAAAAAGGAAATTATTATTGATTTATTTGTTAAATTTATTAGCTGCCCATCTTACCATAGAGCCACTCTGGGCAACTTACAACATTAAAACAGAAAAGAAAAATGATAAAAAATGTAAAGATAACAAAAGCAAAGCAATAAAAAAATAAAGAATAGAAGTTAAAAAAAATATGAATTAAAAAGATGGAAGGAGGGTGAGTAGGAAGCATGGGGGGAGAGGCCAGCTAATTAGTCCAGTAGCCACCTATAAATTATTTAAATAAGACAATAAATAACTTTGTGTTGAAATTGGTCTTGCAATTTCTCAAATATTTATTTTCCCCACTGCAAAATACAGTGGCACTCGGTACTCATCCAGGATTCATTCTGGGAGGTGTGACAAATACCAAAAATGGGTACTCAGCAAACCACCTGACTTACCACATGATCCTTTATTTCAGCTGGAAGGAGTAGCGAGTCATGAGGCAGCCAATGCCAGCAAGTTCTTCCTTGCGCATCGAGTACCAGGAGAAAGATTAGTACCGAGACAAGATTTTTGCTTCAAAATGCATTGAGTACCGAATTCAATGAGTTTTGAAGCAGTCAAATACCGAGGTGTGACTGTACAAGAGGTGGGTTCCTAATGGTTCAGTCCGGTTCTACCGAAACGTTAGTAACTTGCCGGCACGGTTCAGAGGAACTGTTAGTAACCCGGGCCTGCCACGCTCCTGAGCCAGTTCTTTCAGCGGCTCCATAGGCGCCACCATCTTGGATTTTACTTCTGCGCATGTGCAGAAGCTTTTTAAAAGCACTGCGCATGTGCGTGCGCTCGCAGCATATCCTTGAGCAAACCGGCAGTAAGAAGATTTAAAACCCACCTCTGGACTGTACTACTCTTATTTGTTTGTTTGATTTACCGGTAGATAACTACCCATTTTATTGCCCAAAGCCTGGACAATGGTATAAACATTCCCAAACCATAAAATCGTTAAAAAACTTCCTGTACCCTCAAACCAAACACTTCTCCATACATCAAAGTTCAATTCTTCTTCTGTATTCTCAGAATATTTGGAGGGTTTTAAAAAATAGTTTATTGTTGGAGAAAATGAATATAATGCTATTGTTGATTTTTCGCTTTCCATGGCAATCCAGCAGAAATCAAGGAGCTACCACAGAGAAAACCATACCTTTACCAACACTGGCAGGCAAGCTATTGTATATAAAAAGGGAGCAAATCTAGGTGAGTAATGAAATGTCTACAGGCAAACAACCAAGCTCAGATAACACCAAGGACTCCAAGGTCTACTTGCAATAAAAATCACGCTGTCCTATTATTTATTGGTTTTCTTCTATATAACCAGTGCAATTGTTAAAAAATACATATTTTACAGAGAAAGAAGATTAGTGCCTACAAGCCTTGTTGTATTCCCAGAAGCAAATGAAAGTCACTTGAATATACTGGATTTCAAGCCCTTTTAATCTGATCCAGGAGAGAACTTCTTATAACAAGAAAAGTAACCACAATTGCTGCAATCTCAGTTGCTTTTATTTTTATTTTCCACTTTACTTTTAAATTGCCAAACTTCACACTGATTGTAGCCGCTTGTTCAACTGATATTCTGAGCATTTTAAACTTCGTTTGATGGAATTGTGATAATTCTGTCCCTCCTCTCCCAATCCCCTTCCCATGATCAAAAAGAAATGAATGTTCCTTACATTGCACTGTCCTTAGTTGGCTTTGAAGATGAATTGGGAAGGTTGGCTTCTACTATGTCATTAAATCGTGAGTTTCCAATATTTTTAGCCAACTGCAAAAAGAAATAAGAATATAACGCAGATTTTATAACATAGTGAAACATATCAAATCTATTCTGATGCTAAACTTGTGAAAGAACGGTGCAGAACGAAATTGGTTCTTACCAGAAGCTCTGACGTGGCCAATTTGTCCAAGGCTAATGATTGGATGCGGGAGTGATGAACACCCAACTCTCGGTGAATCCCAGAACATTCAATGCAAATTAAGATCCCCAAATTAATGGAGAGCCATGCTGGATCTATGCAGGGAGGAAGCACAGGGATATAGGGTTATCTTGCTGGAAATAATGAATGATACAGGAAATGTTCCTAATTTTTGAGATTGTGAAGGTACAGTATTTCCTAAAACGTTAATAGTGGAGATAGACTGATTACTATAGAATAATTTGGTTCAAAACAAAAATAAAACAAAATAAGAGGAAACAAAGACGATAGCTACATTTAACAGTCAGTGTGCAAGGAAGTGGACAAGTGTTTTATTTAACAAAAGGGGAAGGCAATTGTTTTTCAACATCAAACCCTTTTTAGAGAATTAGAATTTAAACGTGTTTGTGTCTCCTTTACACTTTTGGGCAACAACTGGTCCAGCCTCCTTTCTTCAGGAGAAGTCCTATTCTCATTTGTTTCTATGTTTTGGCAACATAGTGAGTAGTGCAGAGGTGGGTCCCTGCCAGTTCGGACCAGTTTGCTAGAACCGATAGCATGAATTCCACCCCCCTCGCCAAACCAGCAGTGACGGCCCGGCCGCCTGGACATGCCCCTGAACTGGTCCTCCAGCTCAAAATTGGTGCTCCGGCCTTAAATCGGCAAAAAAACCAACCATTTTTTGTGCATGCGCAAAGCCTTTTGCGGATGTGCAGAGGGTTTTCACCCAGAAGTGACGAGGGTGCATGTGCTCGCTACGCTCACGCACACGCACAAAACATGCACTTTCGGCGCAATTCTGAACCGGTAGGGAAGGTAAGTAGAATCCACCCCTGGAGTAGCGAGATCTACTGCCAAAACATAGTTGTTTCTCATGGGCTGTGTCAGAACTAACTCTCATTTTGGGAAATGATGCTATGCCATTTTTAAATTCTCAAATTGGTCCACTGGATGAAGCAACTAATGTTTTGTTGGTTTTCCCAATTTTTTAAGGACAGGTAGCAATGAAGACAACTTCAAACTGAAGACTTGAAGAGAGATATGGTGGAGATTCAGAAGCAGTGTTTGTGTGAAGCTGAACACAGACCTCCTAGGAAACCCTAGGCATCCCCAGTTAGTGCAATGACAGAAAATGATGGCACCTGTACAGTGAAGTTTTGATGCAATTTTTTTTCATAGTCTGCCCTCATGCCACCATGTTTTGTTACTTTTTCCCTGTTGTTGAGCGTTTAAATATATCTAGCCTGTTGCAAAATTGCTCAAAAAGCGACATTATGTTCAGAATTTGAATAGAATAGAAACCAAATGAACAAAATAGGAAAAACAATTAACCAGATGAG
This sequence comes from Pseudoxenodon macrops, assembly GCA_032467955.1. NCBI lineage: Eukaryota > Metazoa > Chordata > Lepidosauria > Squamata > Pseudoxenodontidae > Pseudoxenodon > Pseudoxenodon macrops. Next base: position 137,161 of record JANHFT010000938.1, on the reverse strand, counting down.
TGAGAAACCTGCTTTCAAATCACCCATCATTCAAGCCTTCCCCAGTCTGGCATTCTTCATGTATGTTGGATTATATCTCTAAAATTCTCTGCTGGCACAACCAGCAGCTATGTGATTGGAAATAGTGAGACTTGTTGACTAGATTGATGTGAACTGGTTAAAAAGGCTGCCTTTTCAGCTCCTGGAGAAGAAATAAGACACCTCCACACCCTATATATTGTATAACAAGGGCTATATCACTCTTTTCTACAATTTAACATACCGGTAATCATTTGCTGAGATCCTAAATTGTTTTTCAGAGATATAGTGAAAAACAGCAACAATCTCTTTTTGTACCTGGTGTTGAGCAATCACAGCACATGTTGTTTCCTGGCATGTGCTTTATTTCCTCAATGATTGCTCCCGTCAGATTCTCCATGTTGTATCCGTCCTTGTCGTGGGTTTGTCTGAAGGCCACATTCAAAGCTTCTTCTTTACTGTTACTCAAAACAGAAATCCATCTGTAATATAGAAGGAAGATGTCATTAGATAAATGAAAGCCTTCATCCTATTAGATACAGGAAGGTTAAAAATGGATCTGTCTGCAAGATTGACCAAAATTGATGGGTGAAACACTTCTCTGAACATGGGAAAAAGATATATAGTTTTATGCTCCCCACTTCATGCATCTGTGAAGGGCATTTTTCAAAAGCCAAACTGAATATGTTGTCATAAAGTAACGAAAAGGTAGATTTCAAAAACTCCCCATCTTTTAAAGATTTTGTCCTTGTAAATGATATTGATCTTGAAATAGTTTATCGTATTTTATTGTATTGTGAATTTTATAGGAGTCTTTGGCAGGAAGTTATCTGGCTTATTTTAAAATTAAAAAACAGGAAGAAATATTTCTGAATATGTTAAAATTTTACTTGCAGATGAAAATCCTAATATTATATTGCAAGTTTTAAAACTATGATTATAAAACCAGGGTTTTTGGTAACACTTCAGTGAGTTGGGTTTTTTAGTGTATTATGTAATTTTTAAAAAATATTATATATCTTAAAGTGTTTTATTTAATGGAAAACTTTAGATTATATTTGAAACCTGCTATTGGGACCTTTCGTAGCTATTTGGTGGCTGGACACCATCAAAGCCAACACCAGCCAGAGCATAAAATAATTGGAAGAAGCTGTGTAATATCAGAAAATGTGGAAACAACCACTTCGTGGAATAACTGAGAATTTGAGCCTTGTCGGCATAAATAAATTTGAAAGAACAGAAATAAGATTTTAATTAGTAGGAAAAGAATAATGACATCTTAGACTTAAAAGGAACCAGCCAAGCACTTGACATAAACATTTTCTTAGCACAGAGGTCAAAAATCTATTCAGACTCTTTAGAGAAATCCAGTGAAAAAGCACTCATTTTTCCTCCTTGATACTTACATATTACATTCTTGTTCATCCTCTGCCAGGAAGTGATAGGTCCGATTGTCTGAAAAGAAAAAAACAATAACACACAAACAGAATAAGATTGTATTTAACAAACCAGAAAATAACAATGATAAAGCTATCTTTTATATGCAAACATGGAAACAACTGAAATGTAAGAATAAAACAAGTGGAGTCATTAACAAAAAACATTGTAGGATGACAGCCATATTAGCCATGGTAGCCAAAAATCAAGAATATATTTCACAATCAAATATATATATTAAAAGACACAATCTTTCATGAACTTTAGTTCATTTTGTCAGATGCATGGCATGGCTAAAATATGTATGATTTAAATTGGAATGGGGAGAGGGAAGAGAAGACAGGGTGGTTACCCAGATACAGGATACTTGTGAGATAAATTACAAGTACCTAACAATCATTTCATCGGCAATAAGCAACTAGGTAAATTCTAGATACTTTGAGCAGCAATTCCCATAATTCTTTGTCATTGGCATGTTTACTGAGACTGGTGAGAAATAAAGTCAAACATCTAGATAACACTTAGTTAACGACTCCAGTCTGAGATGAACTTAGCAGAACTCACGTGAAATAAGATCAAAACATTTCTTGTCATCTGCATTTGGTTTAACTTGACAAGTGAGCAAATTCAGCTTCACCGGAAGACGATTTAACTAAATAACCATAGAAAAAGGAAATGTACATCAGTTTCAACAGCATCTAACTAGTATCCTAAGCAGCATTATTTGGGCTAAATCCTTATGTTACAGAGCTGTCGTTATATTTCATAAAGAGGGTCGGATGAAGTGTGTTGGAATATAACAAGAAGAGGAGAGAAAGTGTCTGTGCATGAAGAGAACAAAGTGTCCGGAAAGAAACATTGGGGGGAGAAGTTAAGTATGCAGAGCAATTATCACTTCCTAGTTGGAAAGGGAGAAGAAAGGTCCACAGGTGGCAGCCCTGAAAAAAGGGAAATAAAGGGATGAAAAATCTCAAAATCTAAGAATGGGAAGGAGAGATCCAACTGGCAGCAATTCATCCAAGATTCAAGAGGGAAAGGAAGGGTTTCTGGGGAAAGACTAGGCAGAAGATCAATGGAGAAGCAATAGGTGTTAGGTTGAGCAGTTCCAGGAGGAAGTCAACACTGTAATTGAGTCCAAAGCAAAGCTGCAAATGACATATTACAGTAAGTGAAACTGGGTAAAACCCTGACTGGCCACATCCTCCATCTGCTGATCTATGAATCCAGGCAGACCCAAGTTGTGATCCTGTTCTTTCAGGGCCTCCAGAAAGAAAATAAGGACATAGGGGAACTCCAATGTATAAACAGTAGCTCCATTTTGTTGAGAGTTTTGTTTTAAGACAAACACCACGATACTGGAAGTAAAATGCATACTGTACTGTGTGAAATGGTAAGAAAGCCATTCCTCACTGTGCACTTTCTCTTCTGCCAGACTTTCCTTAAGCTGAAATATAAAAATAGCATATATTTATTTAAAAATTAAATGATAACATTGTAAGTTATTGAAGAACTAACATATACAGTTACATAGACAGTATTAATTGCAACCACCATGGCATAAGAGTACCATCAGATGATCAGATTAAACCAAAGGCAATCATGTTTGGAACATAACTATAATTTAAATGAACTTTAAAGTACTCATGGAAATAATGTTTCCCATTATTTCCTTTTTTCCTAATGAAGAAGCCATCTGCATCCTTACAGGGGCTCTCTGGAAAGAGGCCTTCTTCAACTCTGTGGAGCATGGAATCATTTGTGGAGAAGAGTGAATCTTTTACAATTGGGCTGAAATACTATAATAAATGGATGCATTTATTTTATTTTATTTTAATTTATTTATTTCGTCAAGCATATATTAGAAAACAGATACAAGTATAGACAAGATTATGAATACATGAGATATCTACGGATAAAAGGGAACAATAGGACAGGGACAGTAGGCACGTGTGTGCGCTTATGCACGCCCCTTAAAGACCTCTTTGGAATGGGGTGAGGTCTATAGTAGACAGTCTAAGGTTAAAGTTTTGGGGGTTTGGGGAAGAAACAACAGAGTCAGGTAGTGTATTCCAGGCATTGACCACTCTGTTACTGAAGACAGGCAGCAATTAAATAGTTGTATTGCTTTAAGTTTTATTGTTTTTAAAATATATTTGCATTAGCCAATGATGAAACCATTGCATTACTTACCCATCACTTTTCTTAAAGAGGCTCCCAGATCTCTCTGTGCCATACTGCTTATTTCCCTGGAGCTGATGCATGCTATACCTCACTGGCTTGCTCATAGAATTCTGCTTGAAAATAAATATACATATTTAAAATGTAATTATATACAGCAATAAGCAAAAATGCAAAAAAATCCAAGGTCCATTAGTCTATGATCTCAAAATTAGAAATGTTGAGTTGAAAATAGTTAGATGGACATTAATTCCATTTTTTCTGCTCAATCCAATATGGGGCCATAGAATCCCTGGCAATCAACCAGCCATTGAGTAAAGAGACTCCACCATATTGCAAAATCCTCTTACCATCAGATCTTGTTAAAATATAGCCATTGCTTCCTTGCCATTTTCACCCATTGATCCTTGGTCTGCTCTCTAGATCAACAGGTAATGTAATCCATTGGCTGCACAAAACCTTTCAACTATTTAATCATATGATGTACCTTCTCTTTTCCCACTAATTCATTTTTTTTTAAATTGCTTTGTGCACAAGTTCAGCACATTTACCCAGAAAATGCTAAGCTCGCAATAGCGATGAATTATCTGCAGCAATATGTGTTGAAGCATAGAAAGATCAATCTAGTATAATGTTTCTCAACCTTAGCAACTTTAAGATCAGTAGAATTGGATTTCTGGAAGCTGAAATCCATACATCTTAAGGTTACCAAGGTTAAGAAATAATGATTTGATATAGTGCCCTGATTTTGCTGGCCTCATTTTTTCTTTTAATCAGAACTCCTCCAAAGTTAGCAGATGAAATTGAAAGCTGGGCACTTATTATCCTTGGCCAAATATTTTTTTGTCCCTGCAATAGGTTATCTTGGCACCTTTTCTTACTACAAACTTTCCTCTTAAAACAATGTAATAGGCATTGTATTTCGTATCAAAGCATGAAATACCAGAGAGCTTTGTGAAATTCTGCATCAAAATTTGGGATCGACATATTGGACGGAGGCTTTTTTGAATTTCCCCATGGAAAGAAAAAAATTCAAACATTTTGTCATGAGCACAACTTTCCTTTAGGCAGGACAGCACTACTGGTGCTACTACTACTACTACTATTAAAATGGGCTTGTGGGAGTAGCTCCTTCATACTGTCTCCCTTTGAGATTTAATTGAAGGGAGGATACAGAACATTGGAGAGAAAACTCTACAATGAATACAAGAGACATGACCACATCCACCCATCTGTATAGATGCAGCTCTCTTGTAATTAAATAAATACAAGAACACTCCACCTGTGAGTATTTTCTGAAGCTTCTTTGAAGGAATTTTGAAACCAAATTGAATAAAATTGAAGAATTGACAGAAGCAAAAGCAGACTGTGCTAATGGTAAATTGCCTTTCCCCCAATTAATTCTTCCTTTTAGTCCTTAAAGAAAAAGGATTTCTAAGAATATTTCATCAGGTACCTGCTGGTCTTTCTCTATAACAAAATTGGATGTACCGTCCCTAGTTTTACCTCTCTGGGCTCCAACTGCAGTGCTGCTTTGAGCTGATTCCGAAGGGAACATAACTGTTTCTTCTCCTCTTCCTGCTTTGACTTCATCTAAAAAGCATCACAAAAACATTCCATCCAAGACGTAAGTTATTTTTGTGTTTGCTGCAAAATACCTTCAGCTGGCACTTCTTTCTATGCTGCCCAAGTCTCCAGGAAGTCTCCAGCCCACATTATTAACAGTAATTTTAAACCCAGTTAAGCTAACAAATGTAATGCTTACACCATTTGTTCCAAGTCTGACTGGTATGTGTTCAGATGCTTGCAATTTGAAATTATGCCTCTTTACTCTTCCACATACTTGAAAGGGATTAAGTTAAGATTATATTCAGACTACACAGTACAGCATATAAAATCTGTCCCGAAGGAAAAGGAAGTTTAATTATTATTTATTAAATTTAGATGCCACCCACCTGCCCGATAAACTGACTGTGGGCAGCTTACAGTTATAAAAAGATGAATAGAAAAACAATAAAAAAGTTAAAACTACTCAAAAAAAACTAAAAACAAGAAGATGGACAGCATGGAGATGACATCTGCTAATCTTACCCCACCAACCAACTCCTGCAGTGAGGGCTCCCCTCGGGGACCCAAGCCAATTGGCAAACCTAAGCTTTAATACCCTTCTGGAAAGCCAAGAGGCCAAGTTACATGTCTTTCCATGGAACCATTTTACCTTTTATGCTGAACTTAATTATTAAGTTGGAAGTATTTGTTATGGATAGGGCCTGCAAACCATCCAATTAGTACTTGTACTTCCTTAAAGATATATTCAAGAAAGTGGTTGAATGTGATTTTAGGGTGGAGGACTTTTTGGAACCTTCAACCTATTGCTGAAGGTTTGCCTCACCAGTTGTCAGGCAGAAACAATCAAGTCCACACATATAGTGTTTCAAGCTAACTACTTTATTTTATTCCACTTATATTATAGAAATCTTCCAGTCTGTTTGCCTTCTCTTGGGAACAAATTGGTAAGGTCCATGGAACTTAGAGGGGAGGTTAGGGGTAGGTATTTTGCAGCTGAGTAACAATTCAAGGCTAATTCCCCACTTGATCCCCCTTTGCATGCCTGGTTATTTCCCAATATCAGTGTTGCATACCTGCATGGTATAATATGGTACATGTAGTGCAGAACTCTACATATTTAGCATGTCCACTCTAGTTGAGTGACATGCTAGAGGCTGCCCAAATCAATGCATTAGGACAAAAGTTAAATTTTATTTCATTTTATATTAAAAAATAAACATAATATTCTCAAATCATAATCGTTCAATAATTCCCTTCTTCTCAGTGGCTTCTGCAAGTTCTTGAAACTACATAACTACAATAACTACATTATTTACAAGGGAGATTGGAAATGTAAGCTTTTGTTTTTGTTGTGTTATCTACAACAGTGTTTCTCAACCTCCGCAGCTTTAAAAGTGCCAGAATTCTCCATCCAGACAAACTGCTATTAATATTAACTATATTATGTTCAAACAAACTAGCTCCAAAATATGATTTCTGGAGATAGCTTGCTAATACAAACCTTAGTCATGCTAAATACAGCAAAGAATCTGATTAACTAAAAGTAGAGTGAAAACTTTGCACTTCTCTTTGGAAAGCTATTCGTTTCCATGTATGTAAGCTTAAGACTTGCCAGAACTTGTGTCTGTTTATATATTTCACACTGTGTTTTAACCTGATGTGAAATTTTGGCCTATCAATGTCATATTATATACTCACACTCTGAAGCTCAGGAGTTAATTTCTCTATAAATTGCTTGTGCTTCTCTGTTGCCTTTAAACATTTCTGGAAGAAACTGATAGAAAAATACCATGAAACCAAAGTTTAAAAAATAGTATGTTCAGTTCACACCACTGGACTCTTTCTCATTAACACTACTATTTTCAGTGAAGTCTTTCCACACTTACCATCACAACTGTTGACCTCAGCATGTTGGAAATGATGCTTGATCAGCAGAAAGAAATGGGATGTGGGAAGAGATGAGGATACCTTCCCATCACTGGGTGAGTCATTAGAGGGACAGTAAAGCAAGAGTGGGTAACTGATTGTCCAGAAAGTCTCTAATACTCGAGTGAAACTATTTAGTTTGTTGTGCTATTGCATGCATTATAGAGCTAGTAAGAAATCAATTCAGTCCCAGATGCAACCATGAGAATAATGAGGTCCAGGATTTGAACTGCTGTAAGGATCTCATTTGGAAGAACCCTTTGGCAAGGAAAAGATTGCTTACCCATAACAGAGTAAAATGTACAAAATAGAATAAAAGTTATTTATGCCGTAGCTTCACGTTTTCAAAAGCTTCTGCAATAAGACATTTGTATTTAAACTGCCCTAATATCTTTGGCACCAAGAGACTTGTGAAGAATGAAAAGGTAGAAAATGGACGGCACTTACTTGAACTGGGAGTTGCAGTGCTTGATGTTATTCTGCAGCAAGTCAACTCCTTTCTTGGTTTTAAGCTCGTTCACTTTAATTAGGTACTGGAGGGAAAGGTTACATAGCTGAATTTTTGAGATACATTCTCATTTGTTTGCTTAGCCCTCCTCTGTTCATGAGTGCTAAGTTACACTTTGCAGTTCTTTCTTTTTAACTCATGCACAGAGTATATGATAAACTTCGCTTTACATAAACTCAAAAACAATTGTACTTCTGTTGAAGTAATGTAAATTTATTTTTATGGTTTGTCTTTTAAATTCTATGAAAGGCAGACCTTATGCAGGTGCTTACTAAACCAAATGTTACATTTATAATTCCCAAGCATTAGGATACACTTATTTCCAATAGCTAGCAGGGAAAAAAAATAATTGCTACATAGTGGTGATTATGGTATTATGGTAGAATTAAGATCTGAAGAACTATAATTGAATTTTACCAAATAAAGAAAGTATGAATGGTGCTTTAAAAACGAAGGTCCCAATGTTAAAGGGATTATCTTGAAGGATATGTATTGACAAATTTAAAAAAAACTTAATTCATTGGAAAAAATTAAAAGAGTTGGATCCAGATTCTGCTATATCAACTGAAGAGGTTTCTTCAATTTGAAGAGGAAATGGGGTACAAAACAGGAAGTGATTTTTGCCACTTTGCCTCTTCATTGCAGCTGTATATCACCTCTCCTGCTTTTTGAAACCCACTACAGATAGTCCTCAACCTATGACCACAATTGAGCCCAGAATTATGGTTGTACATTGTGGAGGTTATTCAGTGAGGTGCCCACATGATTGGCTTCCTTAATGACCACAACCCTGGTTCTTCCCATGGTGGTCATTAAGTGACTATGCAGTTCATTAAGTGGAGCACGGGGTGCCCCAGGCAGTGAGGAAGGCCTGGCACAGGCCAAGACCCACAGTATACACCTCCCCCAGCTTATCCGCATACCCCGACTTGCCAGGACCTCCCCTGTCTCCCGACACTCTCCTTGCAAGCTTCCCACACCCTCTTTCCCCCAATCATGCCTCAATTCACTTACCTTTTCTAAGGTCATCTTTTGGAAAAAGAACCATCCAAATGGTTATGCGGCCTTCCTATACTATACAGAGGCCAGCTGGTGCTGTCCTGGAAGCGGGCGCTAGTTTGGAAGCAGGCACAATTCTCACACTCCAAGAATATTGCTGCTTCTAAAATGAGGCCCACTACTAGGACGGCGCCATCAGGCCTCTGTATAGTAAGGCAAGGCCACATGGCAGATTGGTCGTTTCTCTTTCCTAGAGGCAATCTTCGGAAAAGATAAATTAAGTAAGTTGTGACAGGGAGTGAGAAGATCCAAGGATGTGGGACCTAGTGGAGCGGGAATCAGGTTCAAGGCCTGTGGAAACCAAGCCAGGAGGGAGAAATAAGTCCATTCCCTTGTAGTACTGAAGATATTACCTAGTTGTGTATAAAACACAGAGGTGGGTTCCTACCGGTTCGGACCGGTTCTATCGAGTAGGTAGTAAGCCACTGGTGACATCATGGAGCCGGTTCTGATCTGTGGATGCTGCCATCTTTTTTTTGGGGGGAAAGGGTTTTTATTTTTTTCTTCTGCTGCACA
>JANHFT010000938.1:97510-107883 GCA_032467955.1 Pseudoxenodon macrops | reverse complement strand
CATATGTTTTAGCCTCCAGTCCCCTAATCATCTTTGTTGCTCTTCTCTGCACTCTTTCTAGAGTCTCAACATCTTTTCTGACATTTTGAGAGAGAAAACATTAAAGTATAGCACAAACTCTTTCCATGTGAAAAAACTAGAACTGCTTCAGTAAATATACTAAATTTAGCTAAATTTATAAGAGATATCAATCAGTTTCTCATTTTATTTTATTTTTTTGTACAAAGGCTTACTTTTAATATTGCTATAAGTTTCCTTTTTGGACGAACTGGCTCAGCTTCAACAACTATTTCATCTTCTACATCCTCATCAAGAGAAGCAGCATTCAGGTTCCCTCCATCTAAAGAAGATACCGAGAAATTAAAGAGGTGTTTTTCTCAGTTCACAGTGTTAGGCGCTGGCTGCAATGATTCTGAGCAGTCGGGTAAAGTTAATGACTTCATTTACTTTTTGGGTTTCTTTACTACATCCATTTTACTTCTATTTCGAATGGTGATCTCTTCCAACTGTTAAGAGCAAAACTCACCCACCCAATTTTATTTATGGCACAATGATTTGGCCACATTTCTCTTTTTTCTTCTCGCAGAGAGAATTAAATGTTGGTACAGCAAGAGCCTATTTGAATAGTCAGAATCAAATGACACCACAACTACTTGGCACTTTAGAGAAAGCAGAAATTTTGGGATAATAATCTGAGGTTGTAGGCAGAGATGGGTTCTGAATTTTCTTACTGCTGGTTTGCTCAGGGTTGCGCCTCAAGTGCGCGCATGCACGCCAGTCAAAAATTAGCTTCTGCGCATGCGTATGAGCAAAATCCAAGATGGCGGCGCCCATGGAGCCATTGACAGAACCGGCTCCGTGATGTCACCGCGAACTTACTACCTACTCTATAGAACCGGACAGAACTGGTAGGAACCCACCTCTGGCTGTAGGTAGGGGATCAATCACTGATTTGATGTTTAGTTACAATATCTGTTCATTCTATTGATGTGCACAAAGACAGTGTTGGTCTCTTTCCGGTAAAGAAGACTGAAACTTCAAATAGGTAAAAATCTGGAGAAATTTTGTCACTAGCATTCCCCAGCTCTGGTGTCTGCTGGGATAATATAATTCCTCCGGGGTAAGATGTAAGATGGAATTTAACACATTGGGAAGATACGGAGTTAAAGAATGCCGTTCTATAGCAAGATTAGCTCACCTGCATCATTTGCGTCATCCTCTTCTTCATCACTAAGAGACTGCAAAACAGAATGGTCTTTAACTGAATTATAACAGATGCCAATCAGACTTACCATTCTACAGTCTTAATAAATTTCTTACAGTTTTCTAATATTGAAGACTTCTTATAGCTTTCTTATGTGAGTTTTACAGTAAAATGCTAAATATTAATAAATTCTGCACTCGAAACACTGATTATTTACTAACCTGTTATAGATACGGATATTCAATACTCTTTTTCTTTTCTCTTCCCTAATTTTAAATTATTTTGTGTGACAGCCTTTTCTTCTTACCTGTTCTATAGAATTCTTATTATGAGTAACAGGACAACGTTTTCATAGAACTTCAAAAAAATGTAGACAGTGCACTCCTATACAGTAATTAAATCACACTGAGAACTAATCCCAGGTTTATTGATAAGAGATAGCAGCCCATCTCTATTTGGAAAATCAGTTAATGCATTGAAAAGCAAAGAAGAGAAGCATGGGGGGGGGGAAAGAAATTCATAATCTACATTAAATCAACATGAGCCCTATTTTACCTAACAAAATCAGACATATTTTAGCAGATTTTATTGTTTAAATAGCCCCGTTACCTTCTAGTATCCCAACTTTATACTTTATAATCAATAAGTTAAAAGGGACAGGTTATCCAACTCAGTCCAATATCTCATTATAATACAGTATAAATTATACTGTAAGGTCCATGATTACCTGTTTATTTAATTCCTTTAATGATTCATAGTACTTGGACCACCAATCCAATTCTTCCTTCTCAGGCTTTTCCTCCTCAAATTCTTCCTCTTTCGGTATCAATTTACCGATAGGGATTTTTTTCAGTGGTGCCTGAATATAAATGACATAAAATTCCATCCATTATATCAGGGGTGTCAAACTCAAGGCCTACAGGCTAGATCCAGCCCTTGCGGTGCTTAGATCTGGCCCATGGGACATCGAACTGACTACACCCACTCTGGCCCCCCAAGGTCAAACACAACCCTGATGCAGCCCTCAATGAAATCGAGTTTGACACTGCTGCATTATATGGAAATATAGAACAATCTTATTGAACCTCTCCAACAAGTGCTAGAAGATTACTTCATAAAATCCATATATCAATCCTGAATCCTCATCATTACTGTCAGGTTAAGAAGGTTATTAAGAAAGTGGTCAACCTTTTGCTCCAAAAGATCCTGAATGGAAGTAGATTTGGACCTCTTTCAAATTAGGATACAATACTGAAAGATATTTGATTGTGCTTGCAATTGACTGTCGATGGGCTCAGAATAGGGATAGTGCATCCATCCTAATCCTCCTTGATCTTTTGTCAGCACTGAGGGGTTGGAGAGTGGGGGACTTTTTAGATTGGTTCTTCCTCCAGGGCTGGTTCTAATCAGTGTTGGTGAGAGAAAGTAGTCTAGCCCAAAACCCTTGCTTTGTGTATACCTCAGGACTCTACTCTCTATCGTCTCCAGTTTAATATGTATATTAGATCGTAAAACTGTTGAGGGGAGTGATCTTTTGGCATAGGGTGCAGTATCTTAGCATGCTGATAACACTTAATTGTAGATCATGTCCCCAATCATCCAAGTGAAGCCGTTTGGAGGTCTTGGGGATCTGATAGGAAAGAACAGATTTCAGCTCCACCATTCCAAGAACATATATCTGTGAATTGGGGCCCTAGGGAGATAAATTCATCCTTGAATCTGGATAGGGTTGCACTGCCTCACTTGGATTCAGCCTGCAATCTGGAGGTCCACAACTTTGCTTGTTGCTACTTGCACTTGTTCCTGGAACTGGCAGGGGGGAGGTTCCTGATCACTGTCACTCAGAAGTGTTTTGGAAGTCACCCAGCTAAATTCATGCCTAAGGCAGAATTAAAACTCATAGTTTCTTGATTTCTAAACTGATGCCTTAAACAGTGCCCCAAAGTTCTTAAACTATTTTAGCTTCCTTTTTATTTGTTTGCTTTCATGCATTTCTCATTTATATTTCCTTTGTTGCCATTTAATTGGGGTCATTATATCAGAGGTGGGTTCTTACTAGTTCTAACTGGTTCTTTAGAACCGGTAGTAACTCAGTGATGATGTCATGGAGCCGGTTCTTTTGGTGTCTCTGTGGGTGCCGCCATTTTGAATTTTGTTATTGCTGCACGCATGTGAGGTACAACCCTGAGCAAACCGGCAGCAAAACAACCCACAACCCACCCCTGCATCATATCAATATTTTTTCCAAAACATCCATGTAGGTATTATACAACCAATATTACAGAGTGTTGCTACAATCACCTTGACAAGTTTGAGGGGGTTAGCTTTGCTTCCTAAATCTCCAGCAGCTGCACCAATATTTATTACAGTCTGCCCAGCAGTTGCACCAATATTTATTACAGTCTGTCCAGCAGTTGCACCAAAGTTCATCACTTTTTGGGAGATATTTGGTTTCTCTGACGCTCTCCTTTCTGAAATAAAATATATTAACCACAGGTTTAATGCAAATATATGCAAATACATTCTAGGTGTGACCCGTCAGGACATTCCTATATATGACAATGATAATTTACAAAGCAGATGCTGTACTCTTATATTCCAATGCATTGTATCAGGAGTTTCAAACTTATATTGTTGTGTTGTCGTCACTTGACATATCACGACTTTTTCCATCTTTGCTAAACTGGGGGTGGGCGTGGCTAGCATGTGACACATCCAGCCCGCGGGCTGCGAGTTTGACACTCCTGCATTATACTCTTTTTCATTTCATTGGATAAGGTCCTAAAAACTCTAAAAACTCACTCTTGGGAGGGATATCTGTTTCCTCTTCCATTTCATCTACTTCTTTGGGAGCAAATTTCATAATATGAGAAACTATGTGAGTTCCCACGAGGACAGAGCGTCCAAAGGCTCTCTTCTCCACCACGAAGACACTGAGAGGTGGATGTAAGTACACCTGTTCTGGAAGTTCCTATTTAAAAAAAGGTCAACCAAATGAATTTCAGAACAATCCATAACATTTCTAAGATAAGTAGATTATTATGACGTTTCACTGAATTTCAAGTGTTACAATAGCAGAAGTACATGTTTCTTTTCTTGATCAGATATCCAATAATTCAATATGCAAATTGCCACCAGCCATTTCCACTGAAACTCAGCTGTATAGGATTCTCAATGTTTATAAAAGGAAGAAAACAATGTTTAACAAAAAGATATGCATGTGAATGCTATCAAAGATAACGGTCCTTCCTATAATGACAATATGAAAGAAGACCATTGTTATTTTGAGGAGTTTAATGACATATTTTGTTATTTTCCTTTTTATTGAGAAAAGCCTAAAGGTTTAGAGCTTGTTCTGAGCTAACCTGCTCGCCTTTTTACTCATGTTTATTGAATAAAGGAGAAAGGGCAATTTTGTAGTTTCAAAGCTTTTCTCACGGTGAAAGTTTTATACTTTCGATTCCCATTCCAGAGTCACCCCATCAAGATCAGGTCTTGGACTCTATGACCATAGCAGCTTGCAAGAGATTTGGGTATCATTTTGCTTGGTATGTAAGCTTTTTAAATCCTGTTTGCTTGAGCTAATAATGAGACTTAAAATCCCTTTATTTGTTTATGTATTCAATGTTTCTGGAACCAAGAGAATCAATTGCCCGGGCATCTGATCACTGCTCTGACGCTCATTTCCTAGATCATATTTGTACAATATTAGTTCGATCAGTTGGATTACAATTATCTTAACTTTTGGGATCTACCTCCCAATTATCACTTACCACATTGACAAATTTAACAAGTTCATTGAAATTGGGGTTCTCTTTGTAAGTTGTGACCACTTCCGATTCCACTTTCTTTCCAGCGCATTCAATTATTACCTGAGGCTGGTCAACCTCAAATAGGTTCACACGTTTCAGATCTCTCAGGCCCCAAAACAAGATCTAAGAGAGAAGGCAAATAAAGGTCTTAGGTCAGAATGAGGCAAGCATTCTCCTTCTCTAAAGGATCCCCAGTGTCAAATCCCACTGAATTGTGTCACATTGAATTGTGCGACAGATTAGCAAACTGTTCCCTGCTCATAGTAAACTCAGTTTTAAATTAGTGGGTTAAACTTCATGTTGAAGATTTTGATTTAGAATAATATAAAGTTCATAAATCTATACATTACTAAAACTCTTGGGTCTGTTTGATGCCTTGTAACTTTCAATTCAGCAAAACTGTGCATCATAAAGCAACAATTTTTACTTCAAATAAGTATATACTTCAATATACTTCAAATAAGCTAATTTACAGAATGTACCCAAAATCTGAGATCCATGACTCCTGAAGGATTGAAATGTGGCAAACCTGTGGCCATGTCAGGCCCAGTACACTTCCCAGAAACTGATATGTTGTGTGGTGCAAGGAAAGGTGGGAAGGGCTTTGCCACCATCCTCTTTCCTGCCCTCCCACTGGGCCCCATACCCAATTGGCTAGAGGTAAGGCCCATTGGGCAAGCAGCCATTGGCTACTTTGGAATCAAGGCTGAAATTTGACATATCTTAATGGTGGTAGTTAATGAAGGAAGAATGAGGGAGTGACCCCAATGCCTGCTGGCAAGGCAGGACTGGCTGAGGGGCCTAGCAGTTGATGGGTGAAACTTCTTCCTCCCTGGAGGGAGGGCTCTTGGGCACATGGCAGAATGGAGAGAGGGGTTGCAGTTTTACTCACTCCAGAGATGGTATTCAGCAGGTTCTGAACAGTTCTGGAGAACTGATAGTGGGAATTTTGAGTAGTTTGGAGAACCGGTAAATACCACCTCTGACTGGCCCCACCCACATCTATTCTCTGCCTCCCGAGTCCCAGCTGATCGGGAGGAAATGGGGATTTTGCAATAATCTTCCCCTGGAGTGGGGAGGGAATGCAGATTTTACAGTATCCTTCCTGCCACATACCCCTGCCACACCCACCAAGCTACGCCCACAGAACTGGTTTTTTTTTTTTGAATCCCACCACTGAGAAGGAGATCCAAATCTTGGCTCCCACCTAAAACAGGAAGAGAACCATTTTAATGGAAATCAAACCATCTATCCATTTGTCTGGAATGGTATGACAGAATAACAAAGTTGGAAGGGACCTTGTATGTCTTCTAATTCAACTCCCTGTTCAGACAGGAAACCGTGTACCATTTCAGACAAACGGTTGTCCAATCTCTTCTTAAAACTTTCCAGTGTTGGAGCATTCACAACTTCTTGAGGCAAGTCGTTCCACTGATCAATTGTTCTAACTGTCAGGAAATTTCTCCTTAAGTTGCTTCTCTCCTTGATTAGTTTCCACCCATTGCTTCTTGTCCTACCCTCAGGTGCTTTGGAGAATAGCTTGACTCCCTCTTCTTTGTGGCAGCCCCTGAAATATTAGAACAGTGGTATCATGTCTCCCCTAGTCCTTCTTTTCATCAAACTAGACATACCCAATTCCAGCAAACATTCTTTATATGTTTAGCCTCCAGTCCCCTAATCATCGTTACACTTCTCTGCACTATTTCTAGAGTCTCAACATCTTTTTTACATCGTGGCAACCAAAACTGAATGCAATATTCCAAGTGCGACCTTATCAAGGCATTATAAAGTGGCATTAACACTTCGCATGATCTTGATTCTATCCCTAGAACGGTGTTGGCTTTTTTGGCAGCTGCTGCACACTGCTGGCTGATATTTAAACGATTGTTCACTAGGACTCCAAGATCCCTCTCACAGTTACTACTATTGAGCAAGGTACCACATACACTGTACTTGTGCATTTTGGTTTTCTTGCCTAAAGGTAGAACCTTACATTTTTCACCATTGAATTTCATTTTGTTAGATAGCGCCTAATGGTCAAATCTGTCAAGATCCTTCTGATTCTTAAGCCTATCTTCCGAAATATTCCTGCTAGCTTGATGTCGTCTGCAAATTTAATGAGTTTCCCATATATACCCTGGTCCAAATCATTGATTTGGATAATAAAAGAAGAATAGAGAAAAATGAAGAGAAAAACTGACAAGGGTGAGAAAAACCAGATGGGAACAAAAAGTAACAAACTCACATACTTCAAGGTGGACTTCACTCACTCTTACCAAAGGCCTGGGTGAAGAGTCAGGTCTTCAAAGCCCTTAAAAACACCAACAAAGGAGTTGTGTGTGTGTCAGGATTTACTTAGCACCCTTTAAAACTTTTATGGGGTGCTAGGTTTATCCTGGGTGGTAGACAGTCAATTAATGTGTTGTGGCTCTCTGTTTAAAGACTTTGTTTGAAAGATGGGTCTGAAAAAGAGTCTGGTATATTAAGCATTTACAGCTTCTACAGCTTTGTCATATTGTTTATTGCCTCACTAAGTAAGGTATCAGAAAGAGGATCATAAGAGAACATGCATGGTTTTGCTCTAGCCTACATGCATTTATCACTGGCTAAGTACTTTCCTAGCCCAGCCCTGTGTATTTCTTAATGCGATGCCAACTGGACGGGAAATCATGTGCTTGACGATCCGTATTTACATGCACAGTGAATTTCCTTATGCAAATCAGTGGTTGAGAAGAAAATTTACATAATTTGAAAGCTGCTTTGACTGCCAAGATATTAAAAAACAGCAAACATCCACATTCACGCCACTGTTCCACAAGAACATTTTAAATAATATTATTTACAATATTTTTCGGCTGCCTGGGAAGCTCACCTTAAAAGGGGTCATTAAGTTCAGAAGGTCAAGACTGAGGATGGCACGAAAACCACATCAGGACTCTACTCTGCGGTTATAGTGTTTGCAGAAGATTCCAGTGTGTTGTGTTGGTGAATAAGTGGTTGTCTTTTTGTCCTTTGGTCCTTATACACAGATTGAAATGTCTTGATGTCTTGATTCATTGTTGTCATTGGCAGCAGTGATGAAAAACATGCTTTGGATCTAAGCCCAGAAAGAAGGCACACCTGTCCTTTTCCTGGATGGGTTCATGATCTATCTCTTTGAAAGCCTTTGCCAATTCTGGTTTGGAATTCATACTTAAATACCATGGGCTCTAAGTAAGTTTTAAAGACCAATTTCAAAAACAAACAACTTTGAAAACTTACAGATGAGAAAGATAACTAGTTGTGTTGATTGCCACTAGAGACAAAAATGGGTTTCAAGTATCTAGGAATCTGGTCCTTGATCTTTTCCTAAGGCTCTGCATGCTTTTTGTTTGAGGATTGATTAGTTGCACCTGTTTGAGGTGGTACAATCAACTCCTTAGGATTACAATTTGGGGGAACCAACCAGTGGTGGGATTCAAATATTTTACTACCGGTTCTGTACACGTGGCTTGTATGCGTGTGGTGTGGCTTGGTGGGCATGGCAGGGGAAGGATACTACAAAATCTCCATTCCCTCCCGATCATCTGGGACTCAAGAGGCAGAGAATAGATGGTGGCGGGGCCAGTCAGAGGGGGTATTTACCGGTTCTCCGAACTACTCAAAATTTCTGCTACTGGTTCTCCAGAACTGGTCAGAACCTGCTGAATCCCACCTCTGATTTGGACCCATGGAAAGGTAATGTCTCATCAAATTCCATCATGATTTTAATAAATTTCTCTCATTACCAACCTCATCTTAGACCTATACACAGAATAAGAACACCCCCTCAACGTTACTATAAAACTACCAATAGGAACATTGCACATGTACATGTACTTGCATTGTACAGAAGATCTACAAATTAACATGCAAAAATATATGATTCTGCTTTTCATGGGAGCATTGTAAATATCACTTACATTCAAGCTCTATGTTATAATTACATTTGTTTTGACCCACTTAACAGAGATGCTGTCAACTGATTGTTCAGAAGACTGAACTACCCACCTAACAAAATCAATTATAAAATCAATAATGCCAGATCAATATCGATTAAGGATTTATTAAAAGACAGATCAAGAAAAAGAATAACGGAATACTACTGATTATCACCTACAACTCACAGGTCAAATCATTCAAAGCTACAACTCATTGTGCATGCTGGACCATGATACTGATGAGCTGTGCTGACACAGTGGTTAGAATGAAGTATTGCAGGCTAATTCAGGTCACTGTCAGAGTTCAATCTCCACCAGCTCAAGGGTGACTCAACCTTCCATTCTTCCAAGGTCAGTAAAATAAGGACCCAGATTGTTGGGGGCAACATGCTGACTCTGTAAACAGCTAGAGAGGGTTGTAAAGCACTATGAAACTGTATATAAGTCCAAGTGCTGTTGCTTTTGCTATCTCTTTTGGCATTGAATGGCAGGCCGGTACTTGCATATGAATAGTTATCCAACCTGATGCAGATTCTTGCTCCCAGATTTGACATCATGACTCAGAACAAGGACAAAGTAATATCAAAGCATTTCAATCTCCCCGGGACATTCTTTAGCAGACCTCAAAATGACTGTTTTAGAAAAACTGGAGTTTAACAGCATCATTGAGTGAGAAATTGTTGAACATCAAAAGGTTTTAGGCAATCTCAGGTCTCAGCAAACACAATGGATTTAACACATTACAATTGATAATTGATAAGGGAGTTGTGATCTCTCACATGCAACCTGCATTTGCACAATCAACTTACCTTTCCCACTCCTTCCCTCCACTTCACCCCAATTTAAATCCTACATTAATCTAGCCACTCTATCCATCTGGTGAAGTCAGCTGAGACTCATGGAAGTTTATGCCTTTTAATAAAATCTGTTGGTTGCAAAAAGTGCTACTTGATTTTTTTTAAATTCCAATATAGCATGTTTCAGTTTTAAAAGTCAAGGATAGTATTTCCTAGGAGACATAAAGTTTTCAATTTCTTGAGATGTCAAGAGTAGTTCCAAAAATGATACAATAATAGTTTTTAGAAGCCAGATAGCTAACAAAACTTTGAAAAGTGTACCATATTACAACTAATCCTACTTTTCTATCTACATTTTATATATTTATACTATATGTGTCTACTTCTTTATCTATATATTTGTCAACTTAATATTAAATACTAAATTTAATATTAAAGACTATAAGTTAAATATTAAATTTCTTTTCCTGCTTCAAAGTATGTTAACAATGTTTTTTTCTGTTTCTTACTGTTGTTTTGAATGTGTGTGTTTTAAAAAAAAACAACCAGTCTGAGTATTCAGTCTGTAAAAAAGCCTGTAGTCAATTTTATTTTAATCTAT
>JANHFT010000938.1:64266-79258 GCA_032467955.1 Pseudoxenodon macrops | reverse complement strand
TCTATCTATCTATCTATCTATCTATCTATCTATCTATCTATCTATCTATCTATCTATCTATCTATCTATCCATCCAGCCATCCAGCCATCCAGCCATCCATCTAATGTATGAACTTAAGTAATGTATGAATTTAAGTAATGTATAAGCCTCCAATTCCATTGTAGGCCATTTATGGAAAACAAATTAGGCCATTTATGAAAAAATAAAAATAAAACCATATAGTCAAGATTGGTTTTTTTTAATCTAAAAATACTGGGTAAAAAATTAACAAGGTTGGACAATATAAGCTCTGCTTCAAAAAGAGACTAACTATTGATATTATATTGTCTAGTTATTTTGTAAAAAAACCTG
This sequence comes from Pseudoxenodon macrops, assembly GCA_032467955.1. Taxonomy (NCBI): domain Eukaryota; kingdom Metazoa; phylum Chordata; class Lepidosauria; order Squamata; family Pseudoxenodontidae; genus Pseudoxenodon; species Pseudoxenodon macrops. The sequence continues at coordinate 78,906 of JANHFT010000938.1, read as the reverse complement.
AGAGCACATATAGACTATTAGGAAATTGAACTCCTGCAGATAGTTTAGGCCTAAATCCTACAAGCTGTTGTGTCAGATTTCCTCACTAAGACTTGGCAGAAGATAGCTGGACCCTTGATATGGCATGGCTAGAAAAGCACCTTTATTCCATTAACATGAAGAAACCAACTTCCTCTTTGTTCAAGCCCTCCAAAAGAATACCATGATCCATGTTATCCAAAACTATATTAGTTCTAAGGGTATCAACTGGTACGTTCCATCTCTTTTTCCTAGCATACGTCGGGTTGATGAAGGCCATCTCTAAGCCAAATCTGGTCTGAATTTAGACCAGTAATGTGTTATCTCTTTTTTTCTTACTCAGGCAGAAAAAACTAATATATTTCCATTTTTTTCAGCTGCATGAAGAGCAATAGTGAGATACTATTATCTATTGTAAGACTCTCAATGAGGAATTCCTTAGCTATTTTATGGTTATTAATTCTTAGACAAACCCACAGCTCAGCTGCAAACTAAACAGGAATAAAAATCTTACTTAATCTTAAACTCATATAAAGCTATGGAGTCATAAAGAGAACTGGAAGCTGTCTAACAGAGCTCAGTCTAAATAGAAAAATAATACCATATGGCATTCTTCCCAGCAGTTGCCACCTAAGAAATGCTGGAATCTGAACTTCCTGAAGTCATGGACTTTATCCATGTTCACTGAACATAACAGTACTGTAGTTCTGGGCCTATGCATTTGAAGGGCGCCAGTTTAGGGAGGGCTGTAACAAAGTCGTAGAGTTGTAGTAAAGGATGGGATGAAAGAGGGATGAAAAAGAGAATCTGTTTTAAATTAAAAAGAACTGAAGCTTCTGTCACTTACCTATAGAGATTTCAAACTTCATAGGTTTAGTACCTACTGAGGGATCCATCATAGTCACTTCAAAAAATGATGCAAAGAGAAGGAATTCTTCTTTCACTCCTAGGGCATTCTGAAGAAAAAGTTTTCAGTTTTCAGTTTCCTTCTTTGTGATAATATAAAATACTGATTCACAGATTAATCCAAACTGTATTTTTTAACTTAATGTGTGTGTGTGTCCCCACACACATAATGGTATTTAGACTTGGCAGTACTTCATCATAAGACAACATCAGTATTTCTTTAAAAGGTGGGAGCTGAAAGCTGAATTCTGTTTAAAGGAGTAAATACACAATGTGTTGCATCTAAATATATTGGGATTGGTGGAGCACAAATAATAATCCAGATTTTAAAATAAAATAACTTTGAGAATGCTTAAAAGCTAAAAGGTGTTTTCTTCCCATTTCATTTTTTTCATTCAGACTGTGCCTTCCTTTTTATGCGGGTGGATGCTTCGGTCGGGAAAAGCAATGATAATTATTTTAGTCTCTTTCATCACAAAGTTTCTTTATGCTAAAGTTCAGCTACCTAAAATCCCTTTTTATATCTTCCTTTTATTAAAAAAAAGTCTGGATGTTGATCTTAGTAAAGTATAGAGACCTTAGCAGAAGGTAGAAACATTCTGTCCTCAGAAAAAGATCACCTCTATACATGGAAAGGAAATAACGGTAGATAGACACGAGTTTCTTTATGGGTGATAGCTGTGCAAACTAAGTTTCAAATATGCATAACTTTTATTTTTAAAAGGCTTCACTGGACCTTTAAAAGGAGATTTACAACTAGTTAAATTCTGATCTATTTTATAACCCCTTGCTGGAGTTTTACAACTTTTTTTTTGCAACAGCCTCTTATTGTTGCAATAGATTGGATATTCAACTAGGGGGGATAAAAAAAAGTTTTTGTCCTTTTTAATTCACATTTTTTAATGTCCTTGTCCAGTTTTGCCTATGTTAACTTTTTTTCTTTTTGATTTTGTACTTTAATCTTTTGAGTAAAATAAAAAAAAATGAAGTAAAAAGATCAATGGCACATGTCATTAAACAATCTATCTTTTTTTTTTAATACGCATTAAGTCTTAGGATGGCGGGAGAATAAGAGATAGAAAAAACTCTAAAGATTCAATGACAGATTGCAAATTGCCTAATGTTTTACTCAAAAGAAGGATTTTATCTTGTTAATTTAGATATCATTGTTTTATAATATTTAAATTTTATTACAGTTATTTGTATTCGCTTCTCAACTGTTTAAAGTTTAATATTGAAAATGTTAAATGGGGGAAATAATGTTTTAGCCCTCATTTATTAAATATAAAATATATAGAAGGATGAAATAATTTCACTTTTCTATGATTTCTGTGATCACCGAGACTCACCTCTGGGAGAGGATGGAGGTCTTCGACCTCCACAATCACTTCACTTGGTTGTTCTGCCTCCTCAGTGGTACTAATATCATGCTGGCTTTGATGCTGTTCCTTGACAGAAGTTCTGGACTTCTCTTTAGCCTTTTTACTCTTCTTCTTCAACTTGAGTTTGCTTAAGGCCCCTTTAAGAATTTCTGCTGGCTTCTTTTCTGCTGCCTGGATAGTACTGAAAATCTCTACCGTAATGGCCATAAGAAGGCGTCCACGATAATAGATGCCTTCACCCAGACCTTCATTGAGATCTTTGTGTATATCTCGCAAGGTTGAATTCTGGGATGAGCCATATAAATTTACCCAAGTTGGTCCAAAAGTGGGATTAAATCCTGGTGGGAAGAAAATACGGTTTTGAATACACCAGCATTTGTTTCAGATTTGAACTTTTACAAGACCATTTTAACAATGAAGTAGGTCATGCTTCCTTGGTGATCTATCTTAAGCAGGTAGTTCTTGATTTATAACCATTCACTTAATGATCTTTTAACATTATGTCTGCACTAAAAAAGTGATTTATGTCTGGTCCGTGCACTTATGACCATCACAACGTTCCTGCACTCAAATAATCAAAATTCAGGTGCTTGACAATTGACATGTATTTGCAATGATTGCAGGGTGCTGGGGTAAAGTGATTGTTATTTCCAACCTTCCCATGGAGCTTCCAACAAACAAAGTCAATAGAGGAAGTCAGGTTTAATGACTATAGCAATTCACTTAACTGCAACTAAAAAAGTCATAAAATTGAGCACAACTCACTTAACTAACATGGCACTTAGTAACGGAAATTCTGGTTCCATTAATTATCGTATGGTGAGGACCATCTATAAATAGATATTTGGCATGTGGTTATCACACAAAAATTCAGAGGACTAGTTGTGGCTGTATCCCTCAGCATGGTGTGAATCAGTACAGATATTTCCTAGCTATGTCTCACCACATACAAAAGTAGACATAGATACTGTATATACGGTAATAATTTCTCAGCTGAATTATAGTTGAGAAAAAGATGTTCCATTGTTACAATACATTTGCAGTCTGTATTACTATACTTAAAACTTTTACAAAACCTCCATTGCCCATTTATTGCTGTGTTAGGCATCTTTCTCAAATGTTCACCAGAAAGCTATGTTAAGCTGATGCGCAAAAGTAATAAAGCTTGCTTGGTAAATGACCCTGTGGAATTCTTATTGACAAAAATCGAGTCCCTTTTGGGAACCATTTAAGTAAAACCTTTTCTTTAAAATTTTCTTCTATTTCATATAAGATTAGCCTATACGATGTGGTCAAAATAGTCCTACGGAGTATTTTATTCATGCTGCCATGGTTATAATGCAATTTGACCCAATTCATTGTTTTTCTGTAACTGTATGAAGGATACTAGTGATTAATTTTTAATTAAATCAAATAGACAAATAGGGTAATAGACAAAAGGTAAAGACTATGATATATCAGCTATGATCAGAGGTGGGTTCCTACTGGTTCTATCTGGTTCTATAGAGTATATAGTAACTCTGCGATGATGTCACAGAGCCGGTTCCTTCAGTGTCTCCATGGGCACTGCCATTTTGATTTGATATTTTTTTATTGGTGCACGCGCGCTTGAGGTGCGACTCTGAGCAAACCAGCAGTAAGAAGATTCAGAACCCACCTCTGGCTATGATATTCTTAGGAGCTGCAGCTCAATAGCAAAATCACTGCTTTCCAAGCTAATTTTTGCTCCTTCTGTCTTTGACTTCTCCTGGGTTAGGGCTGGAAAGAATATTGTCTGATACCTTGTAGTCAGCTAAAACAGCAGTTCTGATAACACAATGCTGGACAGAACTATGGCCTGATATAAGACAATGTCTATGAGAAACTCACCATTTCTTCCTGGGTCAGATATTTGTTGCAGATCAATGAAATGTGTAGCAAGGGCAACATCTCCAATGTTTGCATCATCCAGTAGCTGGACTTTTATTTTTCGAATAAGAGGTGGAAACATCTCAATGAATGTTATTTGTTCATTCCAAACCGGTTCTATGGTGCTGTTTTCAACTGATGTTTCTCCCTAAATAAGAGAATATTACAAGAACAGAACCAAGGAACTCAGTTAGTGATAAAGCAGAAATAGAAGAGTGAGGAAGCACAGAATTGTAAAGACCAACCTTCCCTTGACCTCATTCAGATGTCTTGAGGTTGCAACTCTCTGAATTCCCATCTAGGATAAATGTCCCATTTATCCATCTTTTAAACAAACAACTAGCTGCAAACTTTGTCACCTTTCCTTAAAGGGGAATTGTTCTATGTCCATGTCTAGATTCTTATAAACTTAAGTTTAGTGCTTATGCATTAAATCAGAACTATTTGGGAAAAAATCCTTAAAGAGTCTTGGACTGTGTTCATGTCCCTATTTGCATCTAATTGCTTTACAGCACAATCACCCACAATCATGCTTATTATTCCTCTTGGTCTCATGAAGTTCCCTTGCTTTGTAATCCATTATCAGTCAATGACTGGCATAGAGGCATTAGAGGCAGCATAGGAATTGGCAATGGGAACAATATTTTTGCCTAACTCAGATGAGGTACAGTAAAGTAAATGTAAAGCAGTCCCTGTGGATTTTACTTCGCTATTTGTTACTGACTATAGGGGGTGTTGCTCATCTCCGTTTCAAGGCCATTGAGCCAGTGCTGAGCGAAGACATTTCTGCAGTCATGTGACCAGCCTGACATCACTGGGCGCTGTTATTTATCCACCAAAGTGGTACCTATTTATCTATTAGCATTTGGATGCTTTCAAATTGCTAGCTTGGCAGGACCTGGGGCAAGGGCAGGAGCTCACCCAGTCATATCACACTTGGGTCTTGAAATTGGGCTGCCAGCTTTCCAGCCGACGAGCCCAACATCTTAACCACTGAACCACCGTGCCATTCTCAGATGAGGACAAATAACATTTTAACTCAGTAGTAGGAAAAGCCTCATGTCACCTGTTACACCATCAACAAATCCTACATTGGGCTTCTATTAATTGCATATTGCAAGACTAAGAGGCTGGAACAAAATGAAGTTGTAGGCTTTAGGGAAAGTTGCCTAAGCATACAGTACATTAAGGAAGCTTTGGAATTTATTCCACAACCAGCAATTAGAGGAATCCTGACTGGGTCATACTGTTTCCTAAGTTCTTAATGCTTGGTCTTTTTCTACATGACCTATTCAAAACGTTCAGTACTAAAATTGAATGGATCAGTCTATTTCATGAATCTTTCAATAAGAAAATATGCAGAAAAAACAGAATTACCTGCTGTCCAGAGAAAGAAATCTGCACGTAAGGATCAATGAAGACTTTCTTCTCACTCACAATTTTTGAAAATCCACCCATGATTCCTGAGCTCATACTGGGCAAACCATCCGCCTTGTATATTTTGATGCAGAATTTGGCCCAGGGTCTCTCAGCTGGAACTTTTTTAGGAAGTAATAAGTTCCTGAAAAGAAGATATTTGATTAGTTAGGTGGGATGATCCTTTGAAGTCCATACTGCAGCCAGACCCAGCTGCCTTTCTTACTGCTTCCAACTATTGCTGAAGCTGAGTTTAAAAATTCAAGTCTAGACTGCAGTGGGTTGGTGCCCAGTCCAGAATATAGCTACTGTGGAACCTGATTGGTTATTTGCCTGGCTTCTTGCCCTTCCCATCCATGCAGAGAAGGCAAACTTTGCTTACTAGCCTTGTGTAGGCAAGTGTCTCAATGTCTCCTCCCTCCCACTATTTTATTGTTCTATTCTTAATCAAAGCAAAGTAGCAATACTGTATAATATTGGATCCTTTTGCCTGCTTTAGAAAAGCTTAAAATAGTTTAAGGCATAAAACCCGTTTTCACACGAAGCTTCAAAATAAATATGGACGTGGGTAAGAAGATGACATTATCCATTCTTGCACTCAGGAAATGATGGATGGCCTAAGTGGGACAAGGAGAAGATCCCAAATGCAAAAGAGGACAGGCAACAATTTTAGAGTGAGAGAGAAAGAAAGAAAGAAAGAAAGAAAGAAAGAAAGAAAGAAAGAAAGAAAGAAAGAAAGAAAGAGACCTGAAATTCACTGTCAGAATGCTTATGTCCTTTCCTGCACAAAACGATACAATTTATACATAAAGCAAATTTCTCAAGTTTGATTAAGCCCGGCATTTCTGGATCTTTTTCTCCCCCACCCCCATAGGAATAAGAAAACGGTCCTGTTATTACTTAATTCCATAAGACAACATTCCATACACCTTTCACCACCACAGACTTACTTTTCAATGTCTTCATTCTGACTGGTGGATGAGGCGGGAAAGGAACCCATTACATCCCCCCGAGCCATGACAGAAATGTTGCACTTTACAAAGCCTTTAATTCCTGCTCTGGTGTCCTTTGGGTCATTAATCACAGCCCATTTCTGGTAAAACCTATGGTCTAAATGCATAAAGAGAATACGATTAAATCACAATGTCTCTGCATCTAATGTAGATTATTAGGAGTTTGGGTCAGAAGGTTAGATGAGTCCTGCTTTTGTTGATGTACTTTTTTGTGAGTGGGGTTATTGTTTATCCTTGGTTGCCTGATGGGTTGTTAGTTGTGACGTTTTGTGTTTTTAATCCCTATACACCACCCAGAACCAGTAGTGGAGGATGGATGGTCATGTAATTAATATAAACACATAAACAAACAATAATGCCTACAAAATTTAAATCTAGACTACCGGTGTTTTGAACAAAGGACCCAAAAGAAAATTAAAACCAATGATGGATTGACATAATACTTAGCAAGCATAGATCAGTTATTGCTTCTCAAAAATTAGCAGAGCTCTTCAGAGTGATTATAAAGAAAGCTATAACACAGAGCACATAAAATTTTACTAAAAGGTTTCCATGAGCATCACATGGCACCAATCCCAACCTGGCACCGATCTCATGTATTGAGAATCTCTGAGAGTATTAATTCCAAATGACACCAGATTTTAGAAGATAGATCATTAGGCAATGTGAAGTACAAATTGCTCCAAGATATGGGCAGGGTGGGAAATGGAAGCAAATTAATTGCTAATACATTTTAGCACCAGCTGGGTAAATTTCACAAACATGATTTGATCAATCTCATACAGCAAGAACTCTTCAGCCAGCCCTAAAAATATTGGCCAGATTTAATAACCCAACTAAATTTTTCTCAGCCGAGAATCTTGGTCATGGACCTTCTTGAAGGGACCAAGTATTGGGAGAGCTGATTTTCAATTCTCATTTGTTGGGTGTGAATGATACTTATCATGAACAAATCCATTTCAAACAGATTGAGTAGCTTTTGATCAAACCACAATGATATGCTAGAATGTTATGGACTCAAAGCAGGTAATTCAAAGCAATGGCAAAAGAGAACTAAAAAGCAATTTTCAGTATGATAACAGCCTCAGGGTACAGTACCTGGCTGATTGTATACTGTCTCAAGATCTATCTTGAAAATGCCTATGAGAGTGCCTAGGAACGGAATCTTCTTTGAATGGAAGACCTGCACATGAACACAATGGTATTACTCAAAAGACATATTGCAGAAAAGAGACCCACAGAATAGAAGGCAACTATTGCCAAGAAGAGCCTAGCATTTGGGTTGAGAGTAAGGAGGTCATTTAACAGCTGATAACTGGGTTCAAAGCAAGATGGCAAGTAGCAATCATAGCCAAGTTAAATGGTATTAATGAAATTGAAACATGCTTTGCAAATTAGTTTCTATAAGACCGTAAGTCAAAGTTCTTTTTCTCAGTAACATCACTTGCTAAGTAATTATATGTTTAATTGAATTATTAGATAAACTAGAATGTCAAACCTCTGAATAATAATACATTTCTTATAAGTGAAATGCACAAATTACACATCTCTAATGGCTGCCTACATGATAAAATATGCTATGATTAGCTCTTATTGATCTGTGACAAAGAATAGCTTCAACTTTAGAAGAATAAATGAGAAACGGTATTTTTAATTTATTGCTCACTTCATGATATGATGTAAGGCCACTGGTCATCTACCCTCATCTCACTTCCACCCCGTACATAGTAGCTGGTATACTTACAGAAATCTCTATCAATCTGTGAAATAGAATATCTCTTGGTTCATGAAAATCAAAAGTAAAATACTGGAAGAAAAAGGGAAAAATATAAACATTACATTTCGTGTAAAAATTAAGTTTTTCCGTGTGCCAAGCAGCATCATATAATACTATGCAGACTATTTTCAACAAGAAGCTATGTAAGAAAAGGGCTTCCTTACATGTCCCAATGTTTCTAAATGGAAGGTCCTTTTCTATAGGGCTTTAAGATTAATTGACATGTTTAACAAGGCCAAAACATACTCCATATCATCCCAGAAACAGAATGTGCTTTTAGAGGAATCTGCTTTTAGATGAAAACAGATTCTGACTAATTGTTAGGAAATCTGCCTAAAAGTACCAAGAGTCCTTGGAGATTGAAATCTATTTCTGAAACAGATTATTTCTCTTGTTTAGCAAATGTGTTTAAACAGATCTTCCTTTGCTGTCTCTCAGGAATATTCTAAATAAAGTTCCTGAATTAAGCAAGGAGTTCTGTTGGATTTAACGGTTTAAATCAGCAGTTTTTGTAGTTGGCTATTTAACTGTGCTCACATACATTAGGTTGACAAGTCTGAGAATAGAATTGTGGACACTTTCTTCAAGTTTAGCATACCTCATTGTAAAAAGGACAATTGGTGGATTTCTGTGTTGCTGTGTGTCTTTTCTCACTTCCAATTTTCAGAACCACAAAAGGATCAATATTAACTCCAACCAACTTCTGAGCTTCAATTATGTTGATGCCAATCTAGGAAGACAATATATTTCCTACAATCAGTCTAGATATATCAGTATAAAGTGAGAAGAATTAAATCAACTACTTGTTTGAATGGTTCTGGAGTCAAATCTCCAGCATTCATTGTTTGTTTTTACAACTTGTTGATTTGTAAAAATCAATCAATGTTTCCTTTTACTTTCAGGTTTGCTGGAATGATTGCTTAATCATTAATGAAAGTTATAAACAAATACATGGTTTCAAAATCCGGTAAGAAATATGAGTTGCAGAGCATTCTTTTGAATGATTTATTGGCAGAGACTCTAAGAGGTGAACTATGCATATATGTCTGCCAAGCTTTCTGTCCACCTGATTTTAATTCTTCAATAAAAGTGCTATATTCAATAAATAAAACAAAAATACTACTAAACGCTAGTGTCATTTTTATTGACAAGCATGGCTCTAGATTGCACAAACTTCTTTCGTAAAAAACAGCCCTGTACATTCTTTGGATGTCTGCTTACTTGGCAGAAGAAGAAAAAGACAAGATAAACTGGGCTAACAAGGGACATCATTGGGGACTACAGGAAGAACAAGAAGCAACTTCACAAATTTGCCTTCTGGTACTGTAACTGGTTATTTATAACCTGCTACACCTATCAGAGCAACTATTGTGAAGTAGGGCCATCTCCATAGCTATTTTATGTGAATGTCAGAGCGTCCTCTCATAATTTCAAATACACTCCACTGGTTCAAAATGGCTATAAATTCAAAGTTCAGAATAAAAATGGCAGATACGTCACCTGGAAGTTCTGTGGTCTAGGAGATGCATTGAGATCCCACTTAGTGAAAACCCTAGAACGGCTAAAATGGAACATCCAACATTAATTACATGTCTTATTTGTCATTTTATGTTTAGTTTTGGAATGCAGAGAACAATGGAATATAAAGATAATAAATAAATAGCCACATGCTTACTTAAATCTACTGGTATGAATGCAGACATTTCCCCAAGATTACAGTTTATAGAAATGGAACTAAGAACTAAATTAATCTCATTAATGAAGTTCAAGACACTTTTTACTTGGAATGTATTCTTGGTTAACATTATTTCAGCAGAAGGATAATGACAGTAAGTCAACATTTCATTTTAAGAAAATAAAGTATTTAAATTTAATTTTACATTTCCATTAAGATATGTAATCATGCTATTACATTCAAACTACACAATGTAGCAAAACAGTGCACTGTAGTAACTAAAACCATGGGTTTAGTTTCAGTCAAATACAAGCTCATTGAGTAATCTGCCCACAGCAGGTTAATTTTATAGGATTATTGTGATGGTAAACATGGGGATAACGTACATTGGTGTAATCTACTAAATAAAATTTCCTCTAGGTGTTACTGATTTATTGGTTTCATTTGTACTGTGCTTCAATATAAGCACATACTAAATTTAAAAACATCCTTATGTTGGAAAGAATGTTGTAAACTGCTTTGAATCTACAGGGATTAGAGCAACATACAAGCCTGAGTAAGTAAGTAAATATATCTACTACCAGTTCTATTTGTGATAATGGCATGGTTACTGTGACCATTTTTCTGAAAACTGAAAAGAGATATCTATACCTAATCTGCAAAAATAGAGTGTTGCTACATGTTGTTGGTCAACCATTTTCCAAACCTATCTTATCTATCTATCTATCTATCTATCTATCTATCTATCTATCTATCTATCTATCTATCTATTTATTTATTTATTTAGAAGTTACTTATATCATTATATAATTATTCTGATAATTAGTTTAATATCTTGAAATAAAACATTTTTATAATAAGTTCTGTCAGGAACTGCTAGTTAATGCCAATGCTAATTTACAAATAGTAAACATTTGTAGTAAATGTTTGAACAATCATAATTTTGGCCAAAGCAAAAATAAGGAAGTACTAGACAGACTGTGACCCACTGAGTCATCAGGGATATTTCCACATCTAAACAGAGGAAAAGAACGATCACAGGCAGGCAAAAAGGCAGTTGGAGTGGGAGCAACTTCCAACTTTCTGCTGGCTTTCTCACTGAGGTCGCTTGTGGGAAACTGGCAGGGAGCCTCAGAAATTATTTTCTTTGGCTGATCCACAGAACTGCCTGCCACTTTGCTAAGGGGAGGAGAACAAGGAGAACCATGGATGGCAAAGAAAACTGCACTCCCATTCCCCATCCCGGAAAGTCCACAAGGGCCCCCTCTCTCTAGGGAGGAAGAAATCTTACCTGTAGACCGCCAGTACCCGCCAGCCAGGCCTACCTTAAAAGGAGGCATTCAAGTGACTCCCTTATCCTTCCCTTGCTGCCTGCCTCCATTAAAAGATTTCAGCCTTGGTTTCCAAAGCAAACTATTGCCATTTGCCTGCCAGGCTAGTTGATTGGCAGCAGAGGTCAGACAGAGGCAGGAAAGAGGGTAGGTTTCTGGATAGTGCAGTCAGAAGGTGTGATGGCACTGAAGCAGCCACAACTTTCCCAAATGTAATTCCCATGGAAGTCATTGGTACCAACATTTTGTAAATCAATCCATTTGGGTTACTTGGGTGCAATAACTGTTGACGTATACCTTCCAATTTGGCCCAAATGAAGGTTACAAACAGACACACGAGTTTCAGTATTACATAGCTATAAATGCTAACAATAAATCCAAATAAGGCACACACACTATTTTGGAAAGGAATGTCTGGCTAAGTACTTAGCCTTCCCCTTTCTGGTACCCTCTAGCCACCTTTGAGCTAACCTGCCAGCTATATTCCAGAGCTTTCCTCCATTGTCTAACCACATACTTGCATTGATGTCATTGCTGACTTGTCTTTCCCCCCAGTAATGAGGTCAAGGACCAGGCCTCTCCTGACAGGTTTAATGTGGGGGAAGCTAAAAAAAAAGCTAAGAGTTTCTCCTGTCTTTCTTTGTCCCCCTTCCCTTCCCGGCCCCATTCCTTAATGTACAATATGTGGAGAGAAACAAGTTTTAACAGATGGCTAGACCAGCATATTTACAAATCGTCAAAACTTGCAAATTATCCGGCTGTGAGGTAGTGGTGTGTATCGAATCGGGGAAAAGAGAGCTAATTTTTTACTTGCCAAGTTTTTGATCGCACCCTACCCCAAAAATGTGGCTACAAGAGTTCTCTTTTCTTTCTCTTTTCTTTCTTCCCTGCAGGAGCTAGTGTGGAAATATTTCAAGTGAAAGCCTACTCAATTTGAAACGGCAGCTACCCTTCTGAAGTCTGAAAAAGTGTTTGCCCTCAAATCCGTAAGAAATAAAGAAATATTCGCACCACAGTTAGAGCGGCTTTAAGATACTGGATATTGCAGTTTAATGTATCTGGAATGTATCAGGTTGAAGTCTGTTTTCTTCTGAGAAGAAATTGAAGCATTAGTCAGGTTGGAAAGTACCTCTTTACAGAGCTGAAGACAATCCCAGAGAACTCCATATCAGATACATCGTAGTAATCGTCTTCCTCATCATCCATCTCCAGACCTTTGACAAGCTTCCTGCCCAGCATTGCAGCCTTCCTATCCAGGTCAACGGCTCGTTTTGCATCAGCCACCCTGAAGGCCACACCAGAAGTTAAGAATCATAAGGATGGCATGCTCATCATAATTCATTTATCTCCAGAGGTAACGGGTACAATTTGAAATTAAAAAAAACATTACATGCTGTACATTACTCCCGTGTTATTGTATTTTTTATTGCTGCTATTGCTACTACCACTGCTGGTTTAATCTTTATAAAATGAATCACTTTACTAAGTAATAATAAGGCATAGAATTGTCTCTGAAACGTTGATTTCAGGGAATTAGATTTAATTGTAAGGACATTGTAGGAGTCCTTTCAGGAGGTGAACAAGGCATGAGTGCCATCCTCGTTCCGGAAAGGGTGCAACAACACAAAGTAATGCAAAGGCCATCCTAGCCTTAGCTGTCACGAGAACTGCAAGTGCAGGAAGACTCCCAAATTGCTCACTAATTCTGTATGAGGTTGTGCAAGCTCACAAAGAACTAAAGATAGACCACCACCCCAGGACCAGAGGGTCTTCATACCCAACGCCACTCAATCTTGCTAAGGTTGAGTTGAAGCCTGTTGTTCAACCAGGGGTGGAGATATAATGCTGGGTATCATACTGTACCATTAGATGACCTCACTCAGTTGCTTTATGTAGAAAGCCTTTACCATTACCATCCCATACTATCCTGTATCTTGTAAATCACAAGAGCTTCTGAGCTGATCACTGATATTTGCTTGAAATATGAGTTCAAAACAGACTAATACTACATGTGGATTTCTACAATTTGAGAGGCAGTTTGGTGTACGGTGCTATTTAAGGCACCAAGCTACAAACAGGAGACCATGAATTCTAGTCCCACTTTAATCACAAAGCCAGCTGCATGACCTTGGGCCAGTTATTCCCACTCAACAAAGCATTTATAAAAAGATTACTAAGGAGGCAACAGTGATTCAAAAGCACATAAAAAAGGGGATGGGACTGGGAAAGAACACAACTTGGAATATTGCACCATCACATGGACTGTATACATTTTCATATACTTGTTACAGCAGCAATATACAATATCAAGTTAGTAGCATGTATGTACTTACTCTAAGTCTTCAAATCCTGGGTTGCGAATTATAACCTCAGAACTGTAACCAAGAAAAATAAAACATGAGTAATGCAAAGCAAACAAATGTTGGTTGTTGAAATTCATTATTGATATATATATTTTAAATAACCTTCTCCCTACAAATAGTCCAGTTTGGGAATTAAAGTTCTACATAGTAGACAGCTGTAGCTTTCCATCTCCCATTTCATTCAAGATTGATTTGAGTTTTTGGCTATTTGCAAATGCACCTGGATCCACCTTGAAAACTATGTGGCAATTGTCATCATTGGTTTGGATTTGTAACAAGTCTTAGAAACTATCTTATTTTTTAATTTATCATGCTTCCTTTATCAGACTGCAGGGCTATATCTTAATTTCAGAAGTGTTCTATGACTTTCTGATTAGGTGTTTAAAAAACAATACTACCTATTACCATTTAGAATACTAAAAATGAATATATTGGTAGTACAGAATCCAGTACCTGTCTTTCATCTGGTAGATAAAATCTTCCTCAACCCATGTCCCTGCAGCACCATCCGGAGGTTGATATCTCAAATCCAATTCAATATATATCTACAGAAGAAAAATAAAACTTCAGACTAAACTATTATAAGTCCCAAATAGTTGGAGGGTTTTTTGTTCAAAAAGTGTAGGTTGCTTTTTCCACAAAAAGCTTAGGTCACTCCTTCCTCCTTGCTGGCTACCTCCTGTCAGGTCCTCTATGATTTAAGGTCCTTTTTACTTTCTAGTCCAGGTAGATTCTGTCTGGCCAGACTCCAACATGGAGAGAGGAATGACCACAAGACAGGATAAATATATTGAAAAATGTATTTCATACAACATAAAGCCTGGGGAGGGGGTGGAGGAGGTTTTCCAAGG
>JANHFT010000938.1:14940-27894 GCA_032467955.1 Pseudoxenodon macrops | reverse complement strand
GCATTAATATACTGCCTTAATGTACATTTCTCCAATTCTTTGCTATTTCTATGGGTCAGGCACACATGCACAGAAATGCACAGCAAACAGTGTATATCATCTGTACTGTTTGTTGTTTGCTGGGAGGCAGATTTTTTTTTCTTGTTTTCCTCCCCAAATGCTAGGTACGTTTTATACTCCGAAAAATACAGTATGTGGATTGAATTATATATAAATTGGGATACAAATCTAATAATTCTATTGTTTCAATGTGTGCATTATAATGAATTGAATGTCTTACTGTTTAACCGCTATTCCCTCCAAAGAAGCTTTTTTTTCAAGCCCTAAGTCTTTGCAGGCTTTTTTGATTGCTACTTCCTCCGAAGAACCTTTTTTTCTCTCCAGGTGTTAATGATTTTCTGGGCTTTGCATGCATTGTACATTGCTTATCTCTATCAGCTGTGCTTTAGAAGCTTTTTTCAGACCTAACCAGGTGCTAACAATCTTTCTGGCTTTGCATGCTTTGTTCATTGCTTCTCTCCATCAGCTGTGCTTTAGAACCTTTTTTTTCCAGACTTAGTCACGGGATAAAATAATGTGCTGAAGCTGGCCAGACTAAGGACGCTAGCCAGATGAATATCTGGTAGGCAGATTTTTTTCACCATTTTCCTCCCCAAAAACTAAGGTGCGTCTTATACTCAGGTGCATCTTATACTCCAAAAAATACGGTATATATTTCTAAAATGTTTTATTGATCCAATACTGGGCATGCATTTTAAATCTATTTATGGATAATTGTGTCTGAAGTATCTGAATCCCTACTCTAATAAAAGAACCAGAGACTAATTGCCAGATTTGGATAACATTCCAATAATTTTGATACACGCAACTCATATTGAAATTTGTGATGTAATAAATGAAACACACAAAGAACCTTTAACTAGGTTAAAGATACCAAGTGGTGGCTTAATTTCATAATTAATTGTGTTCATTCACATATTACAGGTAGTCCTTGACTTACGACAATATGGACCAGAATTTTTTTAAATGGTACACTCATTAAGTGAAGCATCTCATGATCATACTCAATTTTAAAACTTTTTTTGCTGCATTCCTTAGGCAAATCACCATGGTAATTAAACAAGACATCATGTAACCATAACTTCCATTGACTTTGCTTGTCACAAAATCATAAATGGCAAACATGTGACCACAGACATGGCAACATCGTATGTATTCAACATTTGCCAAGTGCCAAATCACCTGAAGTTGGGGATAGTATGACAGTTAAATGCAAGAGCTGGTCATAAGTCGCTTTTTTCAGTGCCATCAAAACTTTGAGCAGTTGCTAAAAAAATAGTTTTAAGTCGAGGGCTACCTGTATATCACTGATAAAACAAATTCTGATTAAGCAAACAACAGCTGGGTTCATAAAGACCAAGTCAAAATGATTAAATTACCTATTTTAGATAATGTCTGCAAGAAAACAACCACGCTCAGAGAGCACCAAGAACCCCTCAAGTCAAAATCAAACAAAACACATTAGAAACCAGTCAGCACCTGATGTTTATAATATATTTAATAGTGAAAGTTAAATTATATTCTAAGTTTCACCAAATTCCCAAAACATGACCTGAAAAAAGAGAATCAACTATTGCCAGCTATTTAGAATTGTTTTTCTATCTTTTTGTTCTCTTTTATGCATCAGTGCCTATTATTTCTTGTGAAATTTTGGTTCTAAATAAAACTTTCTGTAACTACACATTTAATAGGTTGATCATGTTACACCTGTCTGTTCCCTACTGGAATGTAATCCATAATCATTTTGGAATAAACTCATTTTTTCTTATGTTATTTAGTCAAGTATCAAGTATACCAATGGGGTAACATTATACATTTTTGCTCTATAACAAGAAGAATATTTTTAAATAGAACTGTTTGAAAAAGCTATAAATTTCTAATCAAAAATTACAAAAATGTATTAGAAGCATATTCATGTGGTGCAGTTAAAATATCTATTTTAATCTGTTTTAAATTGTATTTTAACATATACTTTGTTTTCTGCAAATCTTCACGATAGTAACAGCATCAGACATAATATCCAACAGTGCTTGTTAACTCCTGGCTTGTCAAGAGATGCAGTTGAAGTCCTAACCCAGTGCCTAGAAGAAGTGCAGGTCTAGATGGGGAGGAACAGATTAAGGGTCAGTCCTGACAAGTTCTGACCACAGGCTATGTCTATTCCCCCCCCCCGCTCCTACTCCCCTCTGGAAGTATTCTTTGTTGACTCTCAAATCAGGCTGCATTTCCCTATATGAGGCTTGTATGCAATCTGGGGGTCCACTTGAAGTTTTAGCTTCTGCTCATAGAGCAAGTGTAAGCTGCGGCCAAGAGGTCCTTTGAACAGGTACATCTAATACACCAGTTGTAACTTTCCTGGACCAGGAGACCCTTTAGAGTCATCTGTGCCCATATTACCACATGATTGGATTAAGGTAGCATGCTTTACCCGGGGATGCCCTTAAAGAACATTATGAGGCTACAGATGGTTAAGAATGCATGGGAAAGACATTGATTTGGGCATCATGTTATGCTCATGTGACTCAACTACTTTGCAAGCTGCGCTGGTTGACATAAGACTTTCATGTTTGTTCAACTCAAGGCACTAGTTATCACCTTCAAAGCCCTTCATGTCATAGGGCTTAGCTATCCAAGGGGCGGTTTGTCTTCAGCTTATCTTTGCCTGTCTGATTTGATCCAGCAGGCTAAGTGTATTCTGGATCCTGTCAATTAAAGAATGTCATTCTGAAGGAAAATATACTCTATTGCACTATGGAATAATCTCTCCCCCTGCTCACCCCAAGATTTGGGTGGTCCCATTGTTATATCATTCAGATAACTACTGAAGACCTGGCTGTTCTCCCAGGCATACCGGATAAGGTAATTGTGGCACCTTTGTTTTATGATGTTTTGATCTGTTGGTTTTGTTTTTGTTTTTCTGGTCAGCTGTATTTTTATACGTTGGTTTCCGATTGAGAGTCAAGAGTGGTTTGGAAGTTGGGAGGCCTAGCAAGTAAATTAATAATAGTTCCCTCCCATTAGCTAATTTCCAATACTTTTGAAAAACATTGGAAAGTTGCCTCCTCTTTATGTAAATTCCTTCAATCTCACTATTTTCAACAAAGCTTGTTTTTAATTATCACTATTTCAAAACATGTTCTGTAGTAAGGGATTACGGCAACTATCAAGATTATCAGATTTCCAGTTCCGAAAATATCAGTTTTATAGTATGCTTGCTCTTTAACAATCAATTCAAAGCAGATGTGTGTAAAATTAAAACTAATAAGGAGCAGCATTATTATTCAACTAATATATGGTAAATATTTTTTTCAAAGTGACAGTACGTTTAATCATTATTATCCTTAGTATACTGATATGTGGTATGTCTCACTTCTATGAGGGTTTGATCTTCTGATGCCCTCTATTCTTATGTAAAGGATATTCTGCCCTTCAATCCAGAATGTTTCATGAAGTTAATCAAATTAATTTTTTCCATTGAAAATTAGCAGAAAAAAAACTGTTGAATCTAATTAGACCTATAATGGATCGCAGCACAAGAGAAACATATTTCTGGAAGGTGGATTCTTCCATTTCCAGCAAGTTTAACTTTTATTTACAATATCCTCATACCATTTCCAAGATTCAAAGAACTGGCTTCTCAAAAAGTTACTAGTGAAGAAAAGAATAAGGTCTACTCCCCATTTCCAGCTTACATAAATTTCTAGGACACTTTTAACCTTACTGAACCTTTAACACAGGTTCCAAAGTTCACTTTATCTTGCATTATGGAGACAAAGAAACTTTCTCTGGCTGATATCAGATATTACTATATTATTAAGATGCACAGTCTTTGTTAATCATAACTGGACATTCTTGTGCATGTGTGAAGAAAAGCTCTGGTTCCTCTCCTAACAAACAGAAGTATATGTTGTAGTTTGTTCTTGACTTCTCTCTTCTCTTCAAGATAATATATATAAAACATTTTTGATAAATCATACTAGTGTATTATTTTTAATGTATTAAAATCTACTGAAGCAATAAGATGAGATATCCAACACCGTCTGCAAAGCAATATTAAAGAATTGTATACAAGAATCTCACACTTCTGCAATATTTCTAGAATATGCAGAAGTATGCTAATAATCCCATCTCAAATACTATGAGAAAGTCATATAATTACTAAATAAGAAACTCAGCACTTTAATTGCATTTCATACCATGAAAAGCAATGCTGAGATGCAATTTTAAGTATCAAATAAGTCACACACTATTTTCTTAACCAATTTTTCAATTAAAATATCTAGCTGGAACCAAAGATACCACTCGCCGCACAGGAAAAACTGCAGCTCATGACAGTTTTATATGAGTAGTTGAAGTTTTTTTCTTCATGGAGAGGAACTTTTTGATTCAACCTCTCAATTTTATTGTTCAGTGAGCTGGACCCCCATGTAGCGAAAAGAAACATTGAGATAATTACTGAATGATTCCTTTGTCTCCCGAAAACCTGTCTTTGAAGACATGGGAACTTACCAGAGCAACATGAGAGACCATACTCAAGGTTGCAGCAAAACAGGAAATCAATGAAACTGTCTCTCCATTCCCTTTCACCCATAAACAAATGGGGCTTTATTTCTGGAACATCTAATCTGGATTCAACTGAGATTTTTTGCTTCACAGAAAACACTCCCACCATTAAATAACAATTTTCAAAATAAAAAGAAATTTTCATTTCCTAGTCAGATCACCAACCGAAATTCTGTATTTTTATTGGCCTTTGCTGTTGAAGTACACCAAACAATTAAAAATAGATAGTTCAAATCTTCAGAAAGACAGCTTTATTAACAAGAGGCTTAGTAAGTTTAACAGTGTAGTACAATCAATCATGTCATTTTTCAGGAGTGCACCATCTCAGTTCCTGTCAAAGCAATTTCAAATCCATGAATTACAATAGTTGTAATGCAGCCACCTCTTCATTGCAACACCTTCACACAGTCTTTCAAAGAATTACTGAACTGCAAAAATCCTCTCCTGATGTAGCATTTAATAGGCTTTTGCATCCATCTTACACACTAGGTGAATAGAACAGTCGCCACTTGCATTTCTATATCAAAACAGGCTGTGCACTTCAAAAGTTCCATCATACACAACTCAAAAGACACTGTTTAACTAGGAACAGAATAGCTTTTAAGTTGTTTAAAATACAATGATTTTCAAAGGGTTTTTCAAACAACTTATTTCAATATTTCCATTTTTGAACTCTAATCATGAATAGTCCAAATTTCTACTTTGATTTTTCTATATAATGGTATCTTCTCTTTCCTAAGAAAATCCTATTTAAAAAAAACAACACTACATAGAGATTGAAAGTGAAAACATAAGCCATTGTAAAGACTGTAAGAACTCAAATGTACTGGGATATGTTTGCAAAGCTTTAATGTCTTAAGTGATCCATAGTAATAATTCACAAAAGTTCAAGAAGTAATAGTAACACAAATGATTACTAACATTAACACTTCGCATCAGTCCCTTATGTTCACGTATTAAACCAAGAGATTTTATAAGAATGGGATTCAAAAAGATACACAACATACACAGTGTACAAAAACCAAATGATAAGCATCCTATTCCAACTATAACATACAATCCTAACAAAACCATCTAATCAAACAAATTTTTTCAAGTTATGGCATTGCATGGCACCTTCACGTATTCATTTTAATCATACAGTGAATAAAGATGCAGAACGACAACAAGGGTACCTGCACTTGTGGCAAATATATTCTATATAATCAGTTGCAATAATAACTAAAATTATTCCACAAAAAAGCTGGAATTTTACGGATTGTTCTGTTCATATATAGGAAAACCACCTTTCTCTGTAATTTCACTGTCCATATACCAAGAATCTTTGAAAACAAGTACATAAACAATCTGTGTATACTTTGACTTTATTCAGTTGCAAAGTAAGACTTTAAAAACAGAAAAATCTTTGACTCGTGTAAACAAAGAAATTCAGCCAGCTTTTAACCAACTCTAGGATATCTAGTTTCTATTTTACAATGGCTTCTATAGCACCCACTTAGAGATCACTAACTTCATCATGACAATTTTCTTCAACTTTCCTAACTTTCAAGAAACCAATCTGGACTCCATGATAAATATTTCATGGTCAATTGAGCATTAGAAAACTTCTCTATTGATGAGAATCCTTTTCCATGTATCTGTACTGGCAGAACTGCACATTCACTCTGATGCATATTTTCTCTTGCAGCAATTGTTCTGTAAACAGTTAAACCAGTGTTCTCATTTTTATCAAAACAAATTTGTAGTTTAAACAAATTATAGTTTCTACCTGGAGCTACTATAAAACAGTCTGAATGCATAAATCACAGCACTAATATCTAATCTACAAGGATGTTATACTCCAACTAACCTAGAACAAGCTTGACTTTTCGTGAGCCTATTGGTCTGTCATTCAGATCAACAACAGCTGCCATTGCTTCATCACGAGATTCAAATGCAACCATTGCTTCACCTGTAGGCATGCCTTTCTCATTGTATTTTAAGCACACTGAACCTGGGATTACTTGATAACCATAGAAAAAATCCAAAATTTCATCCACTGATACAGTAAAGGGCATATTTTGAACTTTAATGACAGTAGGCCCCGGCTTACCAGACCCAGCTCCAAACCCAGGTGGCCCAGTAATATGCATGTTTCCAGGTCCAGGTCCAAACCCTGGTGGTCCACTTATATGTCCAAGCCCAGTATTAAGACCTGGAGGTCCAGTATTAAGACCTGGAGGTCCAGTATTAAGACCTGGAGGTCCAGTACTAAGACCTGGAGGTCCACTACCAAAACTAGGAGGACCAGTTAAATTACCAGGACCATTCCCAAAATTCTGAGGACCTCCTCCAAAACCAGAGGGCCCTGTTAAATTACTAGGCCCACCTCCAAAACCTGGGACATCAATACCTGTACCAGGCAGAACAGGCAAGCCACTGCTTCCAATAGCAGGCATTCCTGGCCTGGAGTCACCAAAACCACCTCCCATTCCTGGTGGTGGAAGAGGAGGACCAAATACATTAGAACCAGTGAAATTGCCAGGAAAATGAAAAGGAGGACCACTCTTTGCATCTTTTGAATTACCACTTATGAAAGAATGTTCATCCCCACCAGCATTCTGAACTCCTGGCATTGCTGTACCCCCTTGCAATGGCATTTTCAACATTTTTTTCCCTTGAGAGGAAGGATTTCTCTCAATTTCTCTCATTTCTTCAAGAGAAATCACTCTCAACACAACATCTCTCCCATTCAGTTTCTTTCGATGTAGGCGCTCTGACTTACGAGCATCTTCTTCAGTTTTGAATTGGACCAGCGCTTGTCCTAATCCTTGTCCATTAGTATCAACAAGTATCTGTATAGAACTCTCCTCTATAGCCAGCCCCTCAAGAAATTGAATAATTTCCATTTTGGTAATATTGTAGGGGATATTAGATATGTGTGCACAGAGTTTAGATGGGCTTGTCTCTCCTTCTGCATTTATCATAATTTCTCTCTGGTCATAGTTGAAATTCTGTAGTCTTTTCCGGATTATATCTATTTTTTCTAACATAGCTTTTTTAGTTATGGGATGAACTTGAATGAAACGATTTCCTATGTACTGCTTATGATGACACAAAGCTGCTTTGTAGTCAGTTTCATTTCTGAATTCAACAAAACCTTCACCAAGTGCTTTCCCATTGGGTCCATAAGCTATGTAAATACTGTCTTCCACAATATCTAGTTTTTTAAAGAAATCAATTACATGTTTGTTCTCAGATTCAAAGGGAAGACCTTTCAAATAAACGCAGAAACCCTGATCATGTGGAGATCTGGATCTTGATCTTTTCTGTCCATTAGGAGATTTGGACATAGAGAGAGTTTGAGGAGGATGGTTTGGTCCAGGACCCATAGTTTGCTTGAATGTTATATGACCTCCTGCAGAAACCCACTGTCTCTCTGTTGCCGGACTAATTTCAACATAACGCTGAATCATCAACATCCTGTTTCTTTTCAAGGCTTCAAATGTATCTTGAGGAGAGCAAAACTTAACTAGTCCATTTCCATTATTGCGTCCCACATGATCTTTCAGAATATGTACTGCATCCACACGAAGTCCATGGAAAAAATCTTTGACATCAGACTCTGTTGCTGAAAATGGCATTCCATGAACACTGACATACAAATCGTCTGGATTGATAGGAAGAGATTTCATGCTACTTTGAGAATTGATCTGCATAGCATTTATAGGATTCATGAACATTGGATTCAAGTTACTGTTTAAATTCATTGCTGTTCCAGACCCATTCATTCCAGCAGGCAAAGGAGCAACAGGCGGGGGATTCATAGGAGGCATTCCTGATAAAGGAGGCAGAGATGTCATAGGTGGGACAGGAGGCACAGGAGGTATTGGGGGGACAGGAGGCACAGGAGGCAATGTAGGAACAGGAGGAGGAACAGGTATGGGAGGAATAGAAGGCATTGGGGGCAATGATGGTAAAGCTGGAATAGGAGGTATTGGTGGAGGTGGAACTGTGTTCATTGGCGATGCAGTACTAGATATAGTAGAGCTAAAAGTGGGACTTCCAAAAGTAACACCCAAATTGGGAGGTGCAGTTCCCATACTAGCAGTGGAAAATGTTGGTATGTTTTTGTTGCTTTCGTGAACTGAAGTAGCTGCAGTTACTACACTAGGAGAAGGGCTGTTAAAATTAGATACTGTAGTAGAAAGAGTCACTCTACTACTTATTCCAGAACTAGGTGGTGGAACAGATCTGCTAGCATTTGCTGGCTGTATATCTAGATTTGCTGTTTCAAAACGCCTACGACTGAGTTCAATCATGTTTTGCATTTCAGTTTTACTGCTCAGCAACAGGGTGACTTTGGACCCTTTAATGGTACCACCTGTGCGCATCATACCAAGCCTTGCATCTTCATCAGTGGCAAAGACGATGAAAGCCTCACCCAGCTCACCCCCTACAATATGCACGCCCCCATCAGGAATGGTCAATCCAGAGAAGAAGTGACGAATGTCCATAGTCCCCGCCACAATTGGGAGACCTTGTAAGCGGATGACCACAGCCATGCTGCGCTGAAATACACACACCTGCAGATGAGAAAAGCAACGACTAGGTCAGACTATTCATTACACCACATGTTTAACCTAGAAATCATTACTTTTTAATGTTCCTGAAGATCTTGAATGAGAATTCTATTTTCTACGTCTATTTACATGGTACTTTCTACACAGACTAATATAAAAGCAAGATCATAACAAGTCTTTCAAGTAAACTGCAACATGAAGTGATAAAACCGTTAGCTTGAGTCCAATCAAGAATTGGCATTAAAAAAAAGAAAGAAAAAGAAAACCCTGATTTGAAGCATCAAATCAGAACTTTACATAATTCAATCTACAAATTGCATTTGAAGCAGGCTGGAAAAATTGTAAATTAAAGCTTATACTTCAGGCCCAATCTATAACAAAAAGTTCTTTAAAGATAAGTAGGCATTAAAACCACAGTTCTAGATTTCCAATCACTTAGCATTTTTGCATCCTGCTCACAGCCCCTCTTCATCCCTTGGTAGTTTCATTTTCTCTCCTACAGTAATTTCTGTGTAAACTAGAAGATCTGACACTGTATTTGGACAAAAAACTCTAGAATTTCTAGCCACTATAGAACCTTCTACTTTTTAGGAATAGGCTCCAAACCAACAGTTCACTCTTATTTCTCAGTCTCTATAAAACCAATGTTAGATCTTTCTACTTACTGACAGTGTTAAAATATAGCCATGAACATCTCTGATTCAGCTAAGCAGCAATGACACCAATGTTTCTATAATGAAAGATCAGGAATATCTATGAATGAACACACTATCAAGAATTATTATAATGTATATTATAATTATTATAATTATTATAATATTATAATTAAACATGGAAATCTTCTTCCAAACAACATTAAAAAGAATGCTGGGATTTCAAAAATCTGCTCTATTAGGATTTTCATCATTTCAAAAATCCCAATCTTTAAAAGCATTTTCATGAAGGGGACCTTTCCCTCTATTCATCTGCCTGCCTGGTTACTTAATTAAGTAGAAAGGGATCTTTTGAAAGTCCACCTCCAAAACTGTCAAAAATTTACCCATTGAATACACAGGAGAGAATCCTCTACTGCGGAGTTCCCTAGCTATAGAATACATTCTCCAATGAGGTTTGTTCAGGCCATATTACTGTAGAATTTAAGAACAGTATAAAAACCCATATTTCATCAAATTTTCACTTGACTGAGTTTTGATTTTAAATTTGCCTGATTTTTAATTATTTCATGCTTTATAATTTGCATTTCTAATATTGTACATTCAATTGATGCAATTTGCCTTGGATTTTACATAGACAGAAAAGTGAGACAAAAAATAAAATGGGATGAACCCTTCCTTATTTATTTAAAGTCTCCTTATGGTCGCAGAGAACATTAATTTTAACTGAAACCACCAAAAACTAATAGTCCTAAGAATGAAAGCTCAACCAATGCCTTAGAATTTATAACACAGATAAAATAAGACAGAAAACCAATAAAGTCATGCTGCTAGAATCGTCAAAACAAATATAGTTTAATTCTCCTTTAAAATGTATGTATGCATTTGTATTTATATATTAAAACTAATGATGCAACAAAGCCATCCATTCATCAATACAGGTAATCCTCAACTTACAAAAGTTCATTGAGTGAACGTTCAAAGTTTCAACATACTAAAAAAAATGGCTTATGACTGTTTTTCACACTTACAACCATTGCAACATCCGCATGGTCACAGGATCAAAATTCAGATGCTTGGCAACTGACTTATATTTATGACGGTTGCAATGTCCCAGGGTCATGTGATCACCTTTTGCAACCTTTTGACAAGGAAGTCAATGGAGTAGCCAGTCACTTTATAAATATGTTACTAACTTAATGGCAATGATTCACTTAACAACTGTGGCATGGAAGTTCGTAAACTGGGGCAAAGCTCACTTAACAAATGTCTCACTTAGCAACAGACATTTTGGGCTCAATTGCAGTTATAAGTTGAGGACTACCTGTATATGATATACTGAGAAGATACTGAAATTGGGAATGGCAAGGCTATGATGGTCTACAAATTCTGCAGAACATGTAGACGTACAAACACTGGCAACATCATAAATTCTGCTATTAAAATGGAGATTAATACTCCCATACCTAAAAAATGTATAATTAAACTTAATGACAAGGCAAAATTGGAGAGCCTGTTTTTGTACCTTATACAAGACAATTGGGTTTCCTTTTATTATGCAGAAAAGGTTGTGCCAAATCAGAAAGCCAGAAGCATTCTTTATTTGGAGTGTATTGTACTGTATTCACAACATAAACTACATCATATCTGAACCTGTACTAAGGTTTTATTCAGGGTAGATCAGGGGTCTAGATCAAACTCGCTTCATCACGGCAGTGTCACGTTACATTTGTCCCCTTCACTAAACTGGGTGTGGGCATGGCCAGCACATGACACGTCCAACGCGTGGGTTGCGCGCTTGACATTCCTGGGCTACATCATCAAACCACAGACCCATATGAGTCTTTTTCAAAAGTTAGTCAGATTCCTTGTGAATGGGTGGGCTACCACCACTGAATGCAACTCCCAGTCAGTTTCTATGATTACCGTATTTTTCGGAGTATAAGATGCACTCCCCCCCCCCAAAAAAAAGGCTGATAATTTGAGTGCTATACTCTGAATGTAGCTTTTTCGAAGCTTTTTATCATTCCTAACGAGGCGAGTAAAGCGATCTTTGCAGACTTTTTTTATTGCTACTCCCTCCGAAGAATCTTTTTTTTTCATCCCTAAGTCTTTGCAGGGTTTTTTCATTGCTACTCCCTCTGAATAACTTTTTTTCCCCCCAGACCTAACCAAGTGCTAACGATCTTCCAGGCTTTGCAGGCTTTTTTCATTGCTTCTATCAGCTGTGCTTTAGAAGCTTTTTTTCATCCCTAACCAGGGGATAAAATAATGTGCTGAAGCTGACCAGACTGACGCTAGCCAGATGAATAACTGGTAGGCAGATTTTCCCCCCATTTTCCTCCCCAAAAACTAAGGTACGTCTTATACTCAAGTGCATCTTATACTCCAAAA
The DNA here is from genome assembly GCA_032467955.1 of Pseudoxenodon macrops. Classification (NCBI taxonomy): domain Eukaryota; kingdom Metazoa; phylum Chordata; class Lepidosauria; order Squamata; family Pseudoxenodontidae; genus Pseudoxenodon; species Pseudoxenodon macrops. The sequence goes on along the minus strand of JANHFT010000938.1, from coordinate 15,662 downwards.
AATCTGGTAAGTATTCTATTCAGTTCTCAAGAACCTGTCGTTTTCTTTAATGCTAATCAAAATATCAAATGATACTCTAATGACTTCTGCAGAGGCAATCCTACATCTCCTGAATTTTTAAATCAATACAGTAGATATGCGGAACAGTAAAACAGTTTTTCATATTTTTGTCAAGTTGGAATTGGCAACTGCTCTGGATTTGGTAGCATGCTTTCCCTCATAAAAGCTATATGATTATAAAGAGTGACACTAGAACGACGCTCATATGAATTTCCACTAACCAGAATGTCATTGGTACCCACACTGATAAGCCAGACATAATTAAATATTATTTTTTGTATCCTGCATTTATTATTTTTACAAATAATTTGGAAAATGAGCTAGAATGGTGAAGCATATGTTAAACAGAGATACTCCCACCATATCTATTTCTTCATCTTCACCAATGAAGAATATTCTTTGTGAAAACAAAGGGATGAAGAATTAGCAATCTCTTACTTCATACTTCATGGTTTAAAACTTGAAATATGCATACATATTGTTTTTAAAAATCAGGAATTTCAGGTTCCAGTCTGTAAAAGCTGTCAAAGAGTATCAGCTTGGGAGGAAGATGATTGTCCAACTACAGCTAATGCCATGTCATAGGTACCCTGTTTCCCTGAAAATAAGACCTCCCTGGATAATAAGCCCAATCAGGCTTTTGAGCGCATGTGCTAAAATAA
>JANHFT010000933.1:233013-248910 GCA_032467955.1 Pseudoxenodon macrops | reverse complement strand
AACGGGTGAAAAACAGGCCAGTTTTTGAAAAAAAACAGGGTGCACAGAGGGTTTGGGAGCCCTGCAGAATGCTCCTGGGCCCGGGAAGGACAAAAACTTTTTTTCTTACTTGCCTCTTTGAAATCTTGGTGCGTCTTATACACCGGTGCGTCTTATAGTCCGAAAAATACGGTGCTTCACTATTCTTATTCTTATCACTGTGATATTTCTCAAATATGTTAATTAAATATGTGCAATATCTACAAAGATGTTTCTGTAGTGATGATAATTTTGTCTTGATGTATAGGTTTTTGACCAATACCTCAATTTCATTACCTTGGAAGATGACATGTTTTTGTTATGCAATCAAAATAAGGAGCTTGTTTCATATCATGGTAGGTAATCCTGTTATTTAGTGTAATGTGTGGCATTTTAAATCAATATTTGTTAGACTTTTTTTCAGCCTATCTTTTAAACCACTTTATTGAGTGTGTAGTACAGTTAAATCGTATAAGATCTTAATGCTGTAATTCTTTGCATGCATACAAATTTTCAATCACTGATAGAGTTTTGCTATTAAATATGTAATACCACATCATTAAATATGCATTTGTTATTAAGATAAAAATGGATCTTAATGTGGCAATTTTAAAAAGAAACTGCAGTCTTTTAGCTTCTGAAAGAATGTTCCAGGATCTTATGAGTTTTGAGTCTTTATTACAAAGAGCAAAAGAAGGTTGCTAGCATTTGTTGGTGGGATCATCCTCAGAATTGGGGGGGGGAGAATAATCCTTTGAGATGGCTTATATACCTTCTTTCCAGTGGGATGGATGGAAGAGAAATAATGATAGTAAAACCTGGTTTAGACAAGGCAGAGTTGGGTTGCCTGATCCAAATCAAGAAAATGAGAAAGAAAAATGTCATATTTATTAAATCTTCCTTCCATGTATCTGCCTATCAGTAGACTGGTTTATCTAGTCTTTGTTGATCTGATGCTCTCTATATTAATAGTATCAAGATATCTTTTTCATTATGGAAAGAAGAAGAATTGTTTTTCAAGTTGTATATGTTCCATATACGTGTGTTTTATATTTCAGTGTAGGATTTGTTATATAGAATTCTTTGCTAGAAATAAAGTCACTCGGATTATTTTTCTTCCTTCTTGATACTATAGCCATTAACAGACCAGACATAACAGATACAGAAATGGAGACCATTATGGATACAATTGTTGACAGCCTTTTCTGTTTCTTTGTTACACTTGGTAAGTGTAAAGTGTATGTGTACAATTATTAGTAAGGATGATGACTTCTACTTCAATATACTAGCTGAAGTAAATAATAAGAAAAGAGGATTTATCATCTCTTATGTGCACTTCTATATTTTTTTCTCATTTTTCCATTAGTTGTGTTATAACATTAAAGTTTATCCTATCTAAAATAACATTTTTTCAAAGATTCCTCATCAGTTTGATTTTTTTTTTAATTCAGCATGTTTCCTATTTTCACCGAGATATGACATTGTAAGCTTGAATTAGGCAGAATTGATATTGTTCATTTGTATGAAATTTGAAATTATTTCTTTTTAATTGTTTTATAATTAATATAAAGTTTTAGATCATATTTGGTTTTTTAAAATACATTCTGCATTGGAAGTCCTGAAGTCATGTTAAGAAGGACAATATGTAGCTTATGATCAGGTATTTTAAAATTTGCACTAGTCACCAGTTTATTGTTGGACTCTACACTAATGTTAATTAGTTAATTAGTTATTAATGTTAAATGCCAGAATGATTGAAAACAGAATATTTGAAGAACTTCCTTTTCCAGTATCTACTGGGCCACTGATTAAAATTAACTTTGGAACCCTGTTTTGTATTCTAATACATTTCTGGGACTATCTTTTTAGAACTAGTAAGACTAGGGTTTTGGTGGCTTTGGCCAGTGCTTGGAAAGTCTGTTCCAGAACTGTCATTCTGAAAGTTAGTAAATGCCTTCTTTTTAGCAGAGCCTCCAATATGTAATATTCTTGTTGCTTTATCAATCTACTGTTTTGTTTCCTGAAAGATGCTATAAACTTTGTCTGCTTTTTTAATATGTATGTATGTGTCTATATACAGTATGTTTTATCAAAGTTGTTACCCACCTGTGTCTTTAATAAAAAATGCATTGTGCAGCATTGCAAACAATATGTAATCTAGCTTAAATATATGCTAGACTTGATCAAAGGATATTTATTGAATATTATTTTTACAGGAGCAATTCCAATAATTAGATGCTCAAGAGGAACAGCAGCAGAAATGGTGGCAGTGGTAAGTTATGAAATATCACAATTAGGCATTGAAATAAACATTGTAGATGCTTTAATATAAAATGTAGAATGGATTTTATACAGTAGTAGTGTAGTTTCTGTAGCTTGCATAAACAAATTTCATCCTCTTCCAAGTGCCCAATCACACCTTTGATTTTGCTTGTACCAACTTTTGGACTAACAGTAGGTTGTATTTACTGACTGTACATATTGTTCTATTACAGTGTAGACAAATGCTAGCAACATATAAGTATTAACAGACTATTCATGTTATACTTTTTCACCTAGTCTTATAGTAGGTCAGTGCATTTTTATTTGTTTATTTGACTTGAATTGCAGAAGAGATTTGCCTGATGGTAAATTCACATACAAGATGTATCAAGTCAAGCACATTTTAAGAATTTCCCAATTCATCTTATTCAATCAAATCTTCAATTTTAATACTTTGATGCAAAATAAATAGATTTTAGGATTATATACTTTTCTCTCCAATCTCATCTGGTACTGTTGCAATCTGATTTTCAGTTAATTGTTTTTAATTCTTCTATCAAACTTAGACATAGTTTAAAATTCTGGTTTATTCAAATAACTAGAGATAACATATCTATTTTATTTTCCACTGTTCAATCATTTATGATTCTTGGAGACTGACCTGGACAAATCACTTTAGTTTTCTTGGCAAGGTTTTTTCAGAAGTGTTTGCCATTGCCTCCTTCCTTGGGCTGTGAGAGAGTAACTAAGCAAATATCACCTTGTTGGCTTTGTGCCTAAAGTGGAACTAGATCTCAAGGTCTCCCTGTTTCTAACCTGATGCTTTAACCACTACGCCAAACTGACTCTCATATCTATTTTAACTTTCATCAAACAAACAAACTTTATATTCCTTCCTTTTACTTGTAATTATCTTTTTCTTTAGTCCCTCCAAATAATGTCTTAGAACTTGATTTCTTTTCATTTTTATTTTGTTCCTTCTCACAAAATTTTTCAAAGCCTGTTTTGTAAATCCATTATAAGGAAATTATCCAGGTCACTCTCTTGATTTTTCATTCATATACACCTTTTAATTATTAAGCCGCTTACTTTTATATATCCAGTGTAGCTACTTTTTACATGTTATTCTGGTAGCCTGTCATTTTTAAATCCACTTTCAAATCAATCTCAAACATGTCAGTAAAATTGGTTCCTCTTTCATTACAAATATCTTTTAAACACAGTCTATCTGTAGAGGCAGACACTCTTGGAATTAACTTCTGGGTCCATTATTCACAAATATCCTTTAGTATATCCAATATTAAAGTATTTTGTGCTGTTCTGTATTAATAAATCAAATCAAAGTGTTTGTCGCCATTAATTGTAATCTTAGTCCTTTCTGATTCTCTCTAGTGTCCAAAATTTAAAGTTATCATGTTTTTTTAAGAATTCAAAACAGCATTTTTCCTGATTCTTATTAATCTTACTTCAAATTTAGCTAGACCCTTAGTCCATCGTAATTTTTTAAAACCAAAATTTTAATCACCCTTTTGTTGTTTATTCAAAAAATATTAGTCTATAAACTTGTATTTAAAACTAATTTGCAATCCTTTGTTAAGGATTGCAGGAAACTTACCCAGTGCTGTCAAACTAGTCTACCCAAAGGTTCCTAATAGCTGAAAAGCAGTTAATAAGCAGTTTCCAAAAGTTATGAGAAAAGAAGTCTGCAAACCCAAAGAAACAGACCATGGTTTGAGCAAGAGAGCTATTTTGCTCAACTCTATACCCACCGGGGACTGCTGTCTGAAGCACTTGTGATCCGTTTTTCTTATCCAGAGAAGAATTATGACGAGCCAGTCTACTTGCCAGCTCTTCATTCCACCGCAGTTGTCAGCTCCACTTTTTGCAGAGCTGTCTTCAGTTCACCATTTTTTCACCACAACTCAGTCATAAAGAAAAGATTCTGAAATGATACCGGATTGCTCTGGAGAAAACAATATTTTCAGTAGAGAGATCTATTGTTAATAGTATCTAGAAAAATAAGAATGAGGCAAATGGTTTTGGATTTATCTTATTAATTATTGAGAAATTCATGACCCATCTTCCTAATTATTTTCTGTCTCTGTCCCAATTTTGCAAGAAATCTACAGGTGCGTTCCTCTTCCCTCTCCCCCCTGCCCATATAGCACCAACTATATAGTTTTTTGAAAATTGTATTTTGTTTCCATAGAAATTGGATAAGAAACTCCGAGAGAACCTTAGAGATGCCAGAAATAGCCTTTTCACGGGCGACACACTTGGGGCTGGGCAATTTAGGTAATATTTTCACTTTTTGGCAATATTTTTTTTTAAAGATAATTAGATTAGTGCTCTGTAGAATTAAAGTATGTCATTGATTCTCCATAGTTTACTCATTGTTGTAGTAAATAAAAGTAGTATTTAAAAATGTTTCTTGAAGAAAATTGATGATTTAAGAAGATTGTTTTAGACAGACTCTTGTTAGCTTTTAATGTAATTTTATACTCAAACGTTTCATTTTATTAAAAACTTCTATATTCAATGGAACACTGCTTCATGTTCATTATACAGTGTTCCAATACAGTTGTAATCATTAGAATTTTCTAAGTATACAGATAGCAATAGAGATTCTAAACAGATATCTTTTTATAGTTTTCAGAGACCTCTTTTAGTACTTGTTGACAGAAATATAGATTTGGCAACTCCTCTACATCATACCTGGACCTACCAAGCCTTAGTACATGATGTACTGGTAAGTACTATGTGTATTGTCTTTTTTTTCTCTTCTTTTTACTCCCACCTCCATAATACAAAAGTATAACGCAATGCATGCACCTCACCCACTATTCTTACTTGACACCAATAACTTAAAAACCAGTTTCTTTCCAAATAGCTGATATCCCAAGAGCTATGCAAATCTATCAGTTAATGCCAGCTTTATTTTTGTTATATAGATTTAGGAATGTAAGTAATCCAAGGTGTGTTGTATAGTTTTGCTATATATGGTATGATTTATTTTGACATAATGGATTGCCCAGATTTTGGCTGAGCTTGGTCACAAGCCATTATTTTTAGTTAGTGGAATTCCATTTTTCTCATTTGTTCCTGAACAGTGATGAAGTGTCTGTATCAATTGCCTGGCAAGAAGACTTTATCTAAGAAAAACTGTCCTGTGGAGTCTGCTGCCATGAGGGAGGGGAATAATCTTGCTTCCCTAATTTGCTTTCAAAACCTCTTGAAGTTTTATTCTTCCAGTGGCCTATAATAGAGGTTTACTATACTAATCATCAGAATATGATAGACTAATGGTATTATGTGAGGAGAGTCACCACTGTTTCATATATATTGTTGGTATAGTAAAAGTTTACTTTCTCAACTTGGAAAGGATTGTGGAAAATGTACCAAAAATAGGTCAAGCATATTAAGCAGTGGCCTTTGGGGCATCAGGGACTGGTTCCATGGAGAGAGTGTTTTCCACAGACTGGAGTGGGTGTGGTTTCATGTGCTGCCTGCATCACGCGAATGGGGCTTCTTCACTTGTTTGCGCATTCTGGTTTCTGGTATGGCCATGGCCTAGTGCCAGATATAAAGGATTCATATGTCAAAACAATTGGAAAAGATTTAAAAAATGGTTGTATCTTTGATTAATAAAAGGAAATAGAAGTTTAGAAGATGAATTGTAGGAAGTCTAGAGAAAGGTAAACTAACTGCAAGGTACTTGCCTTTCATTGCTTAAAATTGGTTTAATTATTTTAAATAAAATTACTGCCAGTCCAAAATAATATCAGTGAAATTTCTTTTAAATGATGCTGTTCTGTCTAAAATCCTATCTCATAGATTGTGTCCTACCAAAATATAAAACATATTTTACTTGGTAATATGTATTTTGCCTGTTATTTAGATTTTTCTGAAGTATGTTCATAAAATATATTTTGATTTCGTCAGTATTTATTTATTTCTCAAAGCTACACATTAAATATTAAAATATCATTAATCACCACAAGATGGTGTAGGTGTTGCATATTAATAAGTTCAATGGAAAAGCAGTTTTTCGTAGTTATGAATGATTAATAAAAAAATAAAATGTGCAATTTTATAGAAAGAATTTTCCAAGCAACTGAATTAAATTTATAATCAAGAAAGATTACAAAGTATTTCATTGTATTAATTACTTGACTTGTTACAATAAATACATATTTTGTAGTCTATAGAATTGGATTCATGGTGATGCATAAAGTTTTTTAATAGGTTAAATTAAATTCAGTATAAGGTTTGTATTCTAAATACAAAGTTATTTTTTACATTGACCCATATTCCCATGGCATAGTCCACAGTTCTTCTAAAGAAGGGATTATGTGCAATTTCCATGAAGAACTATATGGTATTCTACCAGCTGTTATCATTTACAAGCCAACTCCATATACTTTGCAGCATTCATATAAGATTGAATAATGCTTAATGGAAAAACAGCTGGTAAGAATTAAAATTAATATTTTAAATTTGTATCATTTTATGGTGAATCATCTTCCAGGGTTATTGAGCTTTATGACCTGGCTACTAAATATGAAAAAAATGATCAAACCAATTGTCATTTAGAGTAAACAACATTGGTGTAATACTATACCAATGGGAAAAATACTATATCAACGGGGGGGGGGGGGGAATCTTTGTTCCAGGCTTTAAAATAGACAAACAGAAATATTGAGTAACATTCAGAATTACTCAGAATTTCAAAATTTACTCAGAAATACTGAATAATTAGTAACTCAAAACTACTAATTTTGAGACCATGTGTTATGGCATATATTAAACAGAAAAAATACATATTCTTATTTGTATATAATATATGCAGAGAAATGTAAAAGAAAATTTCAAATGTTACCTTTAATTGAAAAACTGTCTTACTTTATTTACAAGAGCAAAACATCAAATATCAGTTTGGTGCTTTTATTAACTTATTTTGAATTTAAAATGGTCTAGGTAATAGGCAATAATCTCTAATTAAAGTAATATTTTCTAGGATTTTCATTTGAACAGAGTTGTTTTGGAAGAATCTTCAGGAATGGAAAATTCTGTAGCAGGGGCTAGACCAAAGAAAAAAAACAAAAAAACATACGATTTAACTGCAGCTGATAAATTTTGGCAGAAACATAAAGGAAGGTAAGTGGAGTATTTTATATCACCAGTCCACAATTTATATTACTGTTTTCTCAGTAAGTTAAACAAAGTTTAAAATGTAGTATGAAGAAAGCTATAAGTAACATTTTAAAAATGCATGTTTAAAATACAGATTATGAATAAAAAAATAGTTTACACAATATTTATTAGTCCTTTTCCAGAGGTAGCAGAGTCTGTCCAGCAAGAGTTAGAATCCTACAGAACTCAAGAGGATGAAGTGAAGCGGCTTAAAAGTATAATGGTAAGATTTATTGATATAATAAAAATACTCTTTTGGGACCTCATACAGTTCTTTTAATATATTGACATTTTAAAAATAGCTGGAAGCTATGCTTTCCTCCCCAAATCCAAAAACAGAGTATGCAGCCGCTGTTGCCACCTGATAATGTTTTACTCTCTGGTTCCCTGATGATATTTCTGGCTGCATGCTCCGTTTTGGGAATCAGGAAGGAAAGTATTTTTGGGCGGCAGCGCTGCGATCCCCTCCCCAATTCCAAAAACGGGGCGTGCGGCCAGTGCTGCCACCTGAAAATTTCCTCCCCGGCAATCTCTGCTGCCTGGAGATCTCCGCTGCCTCCCCGATTCCAAAAACGTGCAGAGGCAAAAAAAAGAGCATCACGTTTTCGGGTGGCTCCAGGCAGCAGAGATCGCGGCAACAGTGTTTTTGAGTTACACCCCCTGCGCAGCCACCTTCGCCAACAGAGTCCCGACCTCCGCGCTTCCCTGGCCCACTTGCGGAATCAGGCTGACTGAGGCAGCAAAGGTGCAGGGGGCTTGCCAGTAAGCCCGGCACCGTTTTAAGAGATGGCAGCGTCCAGGAAGACTTAAGTGCTGCGTCTCGAAAGTGGAGCAAGGATCCCGCCGCCTGGAACTACCCAAAAATGTGACGCACGGGGGCTACATTCGGAGTATAAGACGCACCCAGATTTTGTCCCTCTTGAGGGTAAAAAGGTGCATCTTATACTCCGAAAAATACGGTAACCTATACATGGTTTCCCCTCTGCTGTACCTCCAGTTTCCTTCCTTGTTCCACAAGGTTCATTATCTGTTCTGTTATGAATAGTTTGTGTGTTTTATTTGTATCCTGCCTTTAGTAGTCTACAAATAACTCAAGGAAGTGAACATAACCAACTCAAGGCAGAGAACATAACCAACAGTTAGGATGTCATATAAAGAGGAAACCTCTGTGTTTGTCATGATGGCTATTCTTTTTTATTCCAAATAACTTTCAATGGAAATAGGATTTTCCATCTGTATCTAATCCATCTAATGCTCTTCTCTCATGATGTACTAATGTCATGTAACATGAATTTCTTATTGTATGTCTAAAATATTTATTCAGAGAATCATTTTTCTGATAAGCTGCAAGTCAGGTCTACCATAAGTTGTGTTCATAATCAATAAGACTTCATTGTGATCTTTTAACTGCCTCTTCTTCAAAGTTATGTAAAACGAGAATTCCCATTCTGTGTAAATTAAATGCCCCATTTAGTTTTTAAGCATACATATATGAATAAAAATAAATAAAAATACAATTTTTCTTCTTAGGGGCTGGAAGGTGAAGATGAAGGTGCAATAAGTATGCTGTCTGATAATACAGCTAAACTAACTTCAGCTGTTAGGTAAATATGAAACACTTTTAATGGGCAAGAAGTTCACCATTTAATCCTAAATTTTCTTCCTCATTCTGATATTAGACTATTTTTCATACTATGTGCAATGATCTTCTTTAAATATTTCATGAAATATTAAAGTAGTATAATGATGTTAAACCATATGTTCCAAATCTACGTTTTAGGAAAAGTAGGAGCTCTTTAAGTATTGAAAACAATTTTATGGATTATTATGTGTTGCTAAATTAATTTTAATTCCTGTACTGTAACCTCATTTGACATAATGGATATACTAAGTTATTAGCAAGGATTTGAATCATGAACTGTTTTATGGCCACCAGTCAGAAATATGATGAGGTAGAATATCTAGTTTACAACAAAACTGGACCGTTGTGTTATCTGCAAACTCAAGAGTGTCAAAACCAGATGTGTTATCTGCAAAATCATACTGGTAAAAGAAGAGGGTGTCAGTCTTAAGATTTCAGAGCATATAGAGAAATATTTGGACAGTATATTATCCAGGTTCATATTTTCTTCTTGTGCAGTACATTCTATGGCTGGCAATTAAGGACAAAACAGGATCTAAATATTATTTAGTTCAGAATACTTTTAATATTTTCCTGAGACCCAGTTCTGAGATGCACTTTCATGGATTCTCCCTTTCCATGCTTTTATTTGATACATTTGTACTATTTGAGATTGATTCCCAAATTGCATGTTTGTATATAAAACATTAATTATGTTATTAAAATATAATAAACAGACAAATTAATTTGAATGAAATCTTTTTCAGCTCTCTTCCAGAGCTTCTAGAAAAGAAAAGACTCATAGATCTTCATACAAATGTAGCAACAGCCGTTCTGGAACATATAAAGGTATAAAACATTGCCATTTTAAAAAATTTCAGATTTATAATTAATCAGTACTTTTAATTGAGTATATTAAAATAAATGTTCAGCCATATGTTTTATTCCTTTCAAAAATAATGTGCAATAAAAAACAGAGAGATACTGTGTACTATGAAATTTGATTCCACGTTTTAGCTGTGATTGAATCAACACAGAGGAAATGGCGAGGACAACGTTTTTTGGCAAGAGAGTATTCAGCAGTAGTTATAATGAACAATTGGTTGCATTATGTTTTTCTTATATGTAATGGTTTGAACATAATTGGCACTCTGCAAGATAGCTTACATTCATCAGATAATAAAAGGCTTTGATTTTCAGCCATTACTAATTTTCACTGTTTAGTTTTCTTGAGTCTTTTCTCCCAGATCTATTTTATAAAATTAGGCTACCATTTAGATCAGCATTGATTTATACTTTATTATCATTTGGGGGCATTTGTAGAGCAGAGAAGATTTAAAAAAAAAAAAAAACCTTCAATAGAAATAAAATTACATTCTGTTGTGTGCTTAGTAAAATAACCCCAGTTCCTAGTTACTCCAACTTTAATCACTCATCGTGGTTTGTGAACTTTTAACAATTGTTTTGAGTCCCAAGAGTTCCTGTGGGACTTAGACCCTTTTTCTTTCTTTCTCTGGATAAAATAATCATTTAAAAAGGAAAGTATCTCAGAGGGATACAATAGTACCATGTTGAAGAGTACTTGACATGGTTTAAAGCAGGGGTCCCCAAACACCAGGAACTGATCTGTGCAAGCGAGTGAAGTCCCATCTACGAATACATGGGATCAAACTAATGTGTGAAACCATGGCCCCCCCAGTCCAGGGAAAAAGCATCATCCGTTCCCTGGCATCCAAAAAGTTGGGGCTACTGGTTTAAAGTACAGCCAATATGTATATGAATTTCTAGCCTCCATGCTTGAAAATTCTGATTTTGACCTCTTTCTTCAGAGCTCCAATAAATTACAAAATATTGTCTTGTGTCGTCCATGCCAAGAAGAAATAAATCCCCTTCATCATTCACAAGAATGCCATAATGGGTTAGATAAGTAGCATTTTAGATTCTGTGCAAATACAGTTGCTCTCAAAACAAAGTGTTCTTTTCAATCAAAGTATCCTTGTCATGTGAGATTGTGTGACAGGCTGTTTTATAATTGTATTTGTTATTAAGCCAAACAAAATAGCTGGTTTTAAACAAGCATAGTGAGGGTTTTTTATTATTTAGAAAATGATTTGGCACAATTCAATCCCTTCGTAACACTTTAGCTTGCCTGGATTTTTCATTTCATACTCAGAAAAGCAAACTTCTTTTTTAATAGTCCTGTATCTTTATCATTGTTTAAAATGTATGAAAACTTTCATTTATTTCAGAGGCTTTATACTCAAGCTGTTGTTCTGCCGGACTGAATTCTCATTTTTGTCTGTTTATTTTTTTAAATAAACTTAGGCAGAATTACAGACTACTGTCTCATGCTGCTGGGAAAAAAGAAGTTCATAAAAGAAAACTAAACAATCTAGTCTTTTTTTCTTCCATGACTTTTCTAGTCTTTTGAGAATACACACTTATTGAATAAGAATTGAATTTTGGAAGTTGATAATCAAACCAACAATTCAATTAGGGTATTATAATTAAAATATAGTACTATAGATTGCTTTTTTAGTGAGTTTGAATGAAACTTTATTATAGCTAAAGGCCAGAGATAAAAGATACAACTGAAATTTTCATTAGTTTTTTGTGATATTGAATTTTAGAAGATTTGCCTATAATACTGCCCCCCCCAGATTGAATAAGTACAATCATTTTTTCTACTAAAATGTTTTCCCAATTGTCTTTGATAACTGAAGCTTAATTCACTGACATTCTGTTTCTATAGAAAGTAATGTTGAAAATAAAGTTAGTTTATTTTTTCTTCAGTGTTTTACATTGGACCGCTGTCAAAATCCAAGGCAGGATGTGGTTTGGAAATACTTCCATAGTTGACTGTCTTTTCCTCCCAAAGCATAGAAATCAGATGGCCTTACTGAATTAGATGCTTTTGACACTGCAGAGGTGGAATAAATTATTAGCATGCTTCCTTTCTGCTTCAGGAAATTTCTTAGAGAAAAATAAGAGAAGAGAAAGGCTAGCTAACTTTCCTGTAAGTTTTTATCATTGAAGCCAAAATGGAGGAGAAATATTATTTTCTAAGATTCTTAATTATTATCTCATGTCTCCATTATTTGCATTACAGTAAGAAGTAGTAATTTATTTTTTATTTTTATCATTAATTTTGTAAAAGAATAATTTATTTTGGAATACATTGGATATCCCTAAATCTGTATTTTAAAAAATGCTTGTACATGCACATATATATATAGACATGCACAAATATATGGAAGGAATGTGTCAGTGAATATATACACATCTGCATTTGGACACAGATGTGCTGTGCCCCTTTAGGGCCTGTTGGAAGGCTGCTTGATCCAGTGAAGTCTTCTATGAATGGAAAAGAGAAACACAATTTAGAAAATGTGAAATTAGAGAACATTGTCCTTCTCCCATTTCCATTCATAGAAGCCATTCATCATAGAATCTAGACTTTGCCATTTATGGAGGAGGTAAAGAATTGAGTACTATCCATACCATATATCTTTGACTTCATTTAATAAATAAATTTAATTTAATAAAGCTTTATGGAAGTTTAATTACAGTGTAATTTATCAAGGCCAAAATAGTTGATATGCTAATTTATATTTTCTACAGTGAATCTTAAATTATACTTTTATAGTAGTTCACTTTGCATCTTATTTTCAGATTGCCTTAGATTATTTTTTTAAGGCATAGCAAAAGGAACTCTGAGATTAATCACCTTTCAGAAATTCTGGCAGTTTTTTGGCATATTTCAGTGTTTAAGCAAGAAGCTGGAAAAAAACATCAGTATTTCCCAAGATGGATTACCAAATATTTATCGGAAAAGCTTAGAAGAAGAGAAACCTTGTTTTAAGTTATTATTTAACCTAGTAAAATTTTGGCGACTCAGAAATATAATCAGAATTTAATAGATGCAAGGAAAATATCTGCTTTTATTGGAAGCATTTTTGTACTACTATTATGGACATCTTTATTCATTTTTCTTTTCATTGGTATTTAATGACTTAAATATCAAAAAAAGAGCAATTGTACTTTCAGAGGGTTTCTCCCGCCCCCGCCCCCCCCAACAACCCTGCAATGATGGTGAGGCTGAAATAAAGTAACTGGCTCAAAGTTGCTTGGTGAGCTTTCCCAAAACAGGTAGGACTACAATCTGGATCTTCCTGCAACAATTGGTGTGACACGGACAACACTATATTGGCTTACATTGAGATTCCAGTTTGTAATGAATAGTGTGGACATCCCTGGAAGAAAACTGAAGTATAATGGCATATTCATTTAAATGGCTTCATTATTAGCAGGGAGTCCTGAATGTGAAACAAATTTGACTTAAGGCTGGTCTACACTTCTATCTTAAAAAGTTTTATTGAATGGAATGGAGTTGAAATATATTTACTGTAAGTATATGAGCTATGAAGATAGGAGTTTTAGGGAAGAAGTTTGTGGAACAATGAATCAATGAATGAATCTGCTAAGTGACATGAATGGGGAGGTGAATTGAGACAAGAGGGTTTAGAAAAAGTGAATGGAACATTCCAAGAGCCAAAAATAAATGTGAATGATGCCTGATATTTGCTTAGAAAATATATGCTTATTTTGAGTACAACATTTAAGATCAAATACACACATGTACACATGGCAAAGGAATGAATCTCAGTCAGTATGAGTATGCAATAGTTTATAATGAACAGGTGAGAGAATTAGTGAAGGATAAATAGAAATAATGAAAAGTTCTGTTTTAAATAGGAGAACCAAATAACTTATATGAGCAAATTAGAAAATGTATAAGAGCTGAAAGAAGTTGAATTAGCAGTCTCAAATTTCAAATTGTATTATCAAATCATCTGTTAAGATTCTTTCTTTGAAATGATTAGAATCACTATTGGTTTCAATATTCTTAAATTGCAGAGTTTTAAATTGCAAACAAGGGAGAATATTGAAGGAGTTAATCTTAAAAAACTATCTGAACAAATAAAAAATTATGATTAAATGGTTGTAGAAATTAAACCAGACAACAATGAGAATAATGTAGACAAATATGTAATTTATTAATAATATTGCACTTAGAAAGAATTGGTATTTTATATTTTATCAGTGATATATTACTCCAATACTGATTGTCAAAATAGGTACTGGTAACTCGTTTTCTAAAAATAGTTGGAAATGCAATAATCAAGTTGGATTATTCTTTCATATTTACTGTAGTTGCAACCTTGTAAGATCAAGAATTTGGAAGAAGATTAGATTTTTTTAAAATTAATGGTTGAATGCTCTTTCTTGCCATCCAATTGTCTCTTAAACATCACTAAAGCTTTTGTCTCAACAAAGTATATCAAGTTGGCTTTATATATGAAACAGCCACTAGGACACTATGCCTTTGTGGCTCTCAGCACAAGAACCATATTTTAGACAAGAAATAATAAGCAAATACAAATGACTAACGTATTGTGAGATACTAGAATTTTGTCAATAAAACTTAAAATCAAGAGAAGAGCTGGTAGCAGAGGGATATAGTTGTCAATGGTTTTCTTATTCACAGTTATTAGATTAAAGTAGACAAAAATTATGGTTTTGAACTTTATAAAATTGAATTTGAAGTAGAACTGTATACAAATGATGAACACGTACTTGCTAAAACGTATAAACTTTTATTGAAATTTGAAACAGGAGAATCATACCAGAAATGTATGATAAAGTGAGCTAAAATTTTGGTTATAATATACAAATGGAACAATGGGAAAATATGTGATTGAAAGTATTGAAATTTATACTATGTTATATTTTACACTGAATTTTTGTATGTCACGAGAGAAATTATCTAGAACATGAACAACAAGAAGAGACATTTTATCATTTGATGAGTATAGCTAGAAAATTGGTTCTGAGAATGTTAAAAATTACAATTGAGACCAAGGATTTTTCTTTTGGGACTGATGGAGAAACGGGGGGGGGGAGTTTCTTTGTGTTACTGCGTGATAGCTGCAATGAGATTATGGTATGCAAAAGTCAAAGATGGAAAGATTCAGCACTACCTACAATGGAGAAATGGTTGATGAAGATGACACTTCCTGAGGTGGCTAATTGACTGATCAAGAAAATCCAATATCTACATGAGATATTGAATTCTTTTATCACAGAAAAGGCAATAGAGTAAGAGGTAAATCTCTAATTGTAAGGAACTGCTGTAAAGAAGATTAGTGGTTATTTCTCTAACATTTTTCTATTTTTATTTTACTTGTTTTTCTTTTCTTGCACTTTTAGTTTTCTCCTTGATTTCTTTATGTGCATGTGTATATATACATAGACACTGTATGCGTGTATGTATGTGTATACACACAGTATGTGTGTATATACTCTGTGTGTGTGTGTGTGTGTATGCCTGAAGAAAAAAGCTTTTGATCAATGTATGCTACCTGCTCTAACATATACCAGTGAAACATGGACACTAACCTCACAATCGATACAAAAGCTGTGAGTGGCATAAAGAGCCATGGAGAAATACATGCTCGCCATTACAAGACAATATAGAAAGACCTGCACATGGACTAGAGAACAAACAAAAGTGTACAATATTATCAAGAGAGTAAAACAATTGAAATGGAAATGGGCGGGTCACATAGCAAACAGAACTGATGGCAGGTGCACCAAAGCACTCATAGAATGGATCCCACTTGACAAAAGAGACCTAAAACAAGAAGGATCAACGACATTAGCAAGTATTGCAGGCCCAATTGGCAAAAGAAAGCTCAGGACCATATTGGTTGGAAACATGCGGAAGAGGCCTTCATCCTGCA